>CM055894.1:27315631-27528131 GCA_029582155.1 Panopea generosa | reverse complement strand
CTACTTTTACTAGTGGCCGTATTCGACAGGTCGTTTTTGTTGAGTAACATTTTTGCTGAATACACTTGTGGCGGGTAGTTTCCGATTTTTAAGTAAGTACTCAACGCACCGAAACCGTTGTAGATTTGGGCACGTGATCAAAACAAAAATGGTGGAGAAAAGTAGCATTGGGTAAGACAACTTCTTGAATGTGTACATTTTGTGGCTTGATCAACCAGCAATCTAACATAATAATAACTTACATTTTTCTTCTACCATTTATGTCACTGATTTATGTTAAGTTATGTTTAGTTTTATTCCGTTTTACAAAGATATTACCACCATATTACCTTTGATCGATTTCCTAAATTGCATATGAATAGAACGCCACGGTTGCTAAAACACACGAGTGATAGCGAGTTGCAAATCTCTGTATCTTCATTTTTAAGAAAAAAGAATATTAACCAAAACTTGTCACGGCGAGAAATTAATGTTTGTTTACTATAGATATTATTAAAAGAAGTTGCTCTAAATAGTTGTTTCGATAACCTTGCCGAAAAATACACACGAAAACAACAGTAACGCAAGTAACCTATCTCTGTTTTTTAATGTCTGTGTTAGCTCAAATATGCACATGGGGTTATATTGACAGATTGTTTAGAGGATAATACCGCTCAAAAAGTAGAAAATGGAGGACTGTAGTCATTTCTTAAATAACAGATGATAAATAATGTCAATCATCACAGACCGATTTGGAAAATGGTTAAGAGTGACCAAGACTAATGTATCTCATGGCCAGAACTTATTTGCCTCATGGCCACATCCTATTAATATCTTGGCGAGAACTTATAGCCACAATTTATTTATCTCATAGTCAGAACTTGGTCTAATGTAAAAGATACAACAGAATGTTATGTCTACTAACGTTTAAACCATCCATCAGACAATAGTGAGTATTAGCTCTTAATAGCTGACATATCATTGTTGGCAATTAAAATAAAATGTATAATTGTTTTCAATTTTAAGATTGAGTCAGATGAAAGATATTGACATTTTCTTGACCACCTGAATAGTTAAAACACCTGTACCAAACAGTACAGATTATTTCCGTCTTGTTTTGAGTGTCATCCTTCTTTTCTGTGTCCAGTACAAGAGCAGAACTCCTAGCCAATTATTTTGAGATCACAATACACTGTAGTTATATCAACCTATTGGCGAAGTTGCCTTTTACTCCTTTTAGTTATCTTGCTGCTCAGGTATATAGAAAATGGGGGATGGGGGATAACTACATGTCTATTTTTAAATTTAAAGATGAACCCAGACGAAACACATTCACACTTTCTTAACTAGCTGGAAAGTTAGTACTCAAACATATTTACGGTAGCAGTGGTTTGGAAAAAATTGTCCTCGCCCATAATGGGAATATAAAGCCAGATTGACAAATTTTTAGAGTCATTTGATTGAAAAGTGTGGCAAAAATGCAAACTTTGAGGGACATGGAAAAACCTGCAGTAGTGCATTGGATAAAGTAGTTGCAGGTTTGATCTCCAGCTTAGCACGATGCCTAACAAAAACAATACTCAGTACTGGATAAACCCGGAAAGCGAACTCGAGAGCAGGTCATATAATTTCTGAGCTTAGTATAAACATCGTTACAGGTTCTGTCTGTCTTGCTTTGGGTGTTGTCCGTCTATGACTGATTTCGTTTCGAAATACATATATTTATGTATACTGGTGATTTTGCAGGTGATTTTGAAAACATCAATAAGCGATCGTACACATTCTGGAGTTTGTAGTCTATAAAGCTGATCATAAGCCTCTACAAAGGCCATAAGGACTATTTGGAGGATCCGAAAAAGAAGGAGAAGGATATGTGGAAGTTAATAACTGACACAGTGGAGTAGCTTTATCCAGAATCAGGTTGAGAGCAAATGGAGATCGCTTGGTAAGTCTCATACAGATGTCAGGAATGCAAACTCTAAGTTGGGTAAAAGCACAAAACTTTCCAATACTATCGTTGCCAAAAGGCACGATGTCAATCCCACATTCCTGGCAGGAACAGGCTGTGAACAATCGCCATCCTCAAAGTTTCGTACTAAAGAAATGCAGGAAAAAATAACAATCGTTCGTTAACATCGAATACTGGATTGTTACAAACCAAGTCAGCCAAACAGAGAAGGCACAAGGCGATACGAAATGTCGTCATCGTAAGACATTGGTTAGCAGCTACTTCGATTTCTTAAATAAAGATATGAGACACGTAAGAAAGAAAATGAAGTCAAAGAGTAAAAACATGATGAAAGAGAAAAAAAAGAAATGAATTGTTAAAGCAATTTTTAGATGCTTTTAAAAAAATGATTTCCTCACAGCCTATGTTTAAACTGTAATAAATCCTGTGTAATCATCTTGAAAAAATTGGCCGTTTGTGATTTAAGGTTTTATGTCACCTGAGCCAAAGGCTCATATTGAGTAATTCTGATTTTGTTTTGTCCGTCGTCTGTTCATCCGCCTGTATGTAGTTACTAAATTATTTTCTTCAAACAACATTTCTGAAACCGCTTAATCAATTTTCACTCAATTTAGTTCGAAGCACCTGTACATGAAATTCTCTCAGGTTCTTTCAAAACATTACCCTGCGGTCAAATATGGCACCGCCCTGCCCTAGGGGCTCATCAGTTTCAATATATTATTTTGTAGGAAAAAACGACTTCTCCGAAAATACTAGAGTTAGTTATTTTGCGTATACACGTTTCCTCACATTATTGGCTTCTTCTTAAATTTGTTCATTCCATGACATTGGGGTCAAATTTGACACCGCCAGAGGGGTCAAGTTATTTATATAGTGAACATTTAAAAAATAAATTCCAAATGCACTAGGCCTTGAGAGTTACCAGGTATTTTGATAATATTTCGTATAAATGTGTACTCACTATGTGTTTTTCCTGCATAAGTTTGTCAGCTGTTTTACACGACACATTTGAACCTCTTGCATCTATACCAAATTTAACACAACTTGAGAATTTTGCAAGCTTTTTTAAAGTAGTTGGCTTTAGTGATATTGTAAATTGTTTCCTTATACTGAAGTTCAGAAATCTGAATAGTATTTTCGGTTTGACAATCTGTTTGTAAAGTTTGTTGATGCATTATGTCCCAAAAACTTATCTGAACTGGAATACTTGTGGTGTGAAAAGATGACTGTTCCAGAGCTGAGGTATGCGTTACATAAGATGATGTCTTACATGTTGCAGTGTTGATGTCAATCATGTCAATCTTGTATCATATGATAACAATTCGTTGAGTTTGCCGAGTAGCTTATAGCTCAGCTGGAAAAAATAAATCTGTATGCTCTCGAATTAGTACCACATGGTTTCCTTGAATATCGATGGATCTCTTAATATGTAATGTTTCCCAAAGGACAGAAGTATAAATGTACTGGTGTGATACACAAATATTGTAGGTCATACGGTGTATGGCATAATACTGCCATATGTTTATTGGTATAATGTTATCACGTGGTCTAGGTCATAATGCTGTTATATTATCAAGGACATAATGCCGTCATAAGGTCTATCAACACAACTTTTACAGCGTATATAACATCTCGTTGACTACTTGCCATGTTACACTGGTTATTTAATATGTGTGTTAGTAATGTGGCACATGAAACACTTAAATTCTTAATTGTTATTTTATGTGCACATACTTTCAGTATATGTGCTATGGTAATTAAAGACTGTGGTTTAGGCAGCGGTGACTTAAGCAACATCCTCTCTATTAAAAACAGTTGCCTGAGTTGCACTTTTTAGAAATGGTACAGCATATTCCTGATAATGGCAACAAATGTGGCAAAGTGCAACATTCTTATATGGTGTAGGGCACATAATTGTCATTATCCAGAGCACAACGCTGTCATGGTCAAGGACACAACACTGTCACAGTCAAGGCGCAAAACTGTCATGTGTCTAGGGCACAACACTATCATATGGTGTAGGACACAACACTGCCATTTGTCTAAGATATAACACTGTCATAGTATATGGGGCACAACATTGTCATAATTATGTCGATGGCAAAACATTGTCATATGTCCAGGAAATAACACTGTCAAATGTGTAGGACACATCACTGCCATATGTCGAGGACACAACACTGCAATATGTCTAAGAAACAACACAGTCATTTGTCAAAGACACAACACTATCATATGTCAAAGACACAACACGTTCATATGATATGGGACACAACATTGTCAAATGTCGATGGCACAACACTACCATATGTCTAGGACACAACACTGTCATATGATGTGGGGCAAAATATTGTCATATGTCCAGGACGTGATACTGTCAAATGTATGGAACACAACAATGTCATATGTCGATAGCACAACACGGCCATATGTATATAACATAACACTGCCATATGTCGAGGACACAACACTGCCATATTTCGAGGACACAACACTGTCATATAATATGGGGCACAACATTGTCATATGTCGAGGACATAACACTGTCATATGTCGAGGACAAAACACTGTCATATGATATAGGGCACAACATTGTGATTTGTCTTGGACAAATTACTGCCATATGTCTAGGACATAACACTATCATATGAGTTGGGGCACAACATTGTCATATGTCGAAGACACAACACTGCCATATATCTAGGACATACCCCTGTCATATGTCTAGGACACAACATTGTCATTTGATATGGGGCACAACACTGTCATATGTCGACGACACAACACTGCCATATGTCTAGGACATCACACTGTCAAATGTCTAGGACACAACACTGCCACATGTCGAGGACACAGCACTGCCATATGTCTGAGCCACAACTTTGCCATATGTCGAGGAAAAAACACTGCCATATGTCAAATACAAAACACTGCTATAGGTCGATGACACAACAATGCCATATGCCGAGGACATACAACTGTCATATGCTTTGGGGCATAACATTATCATCTGTCGAGGACATAACAATGTCATATACTATGTGGCACAAGATTGGCAAATGTCGATAGCACAACACTGCCATATGTCTAGGACACAACACTGGCATATGATATGGGCACACCATTGTGATATGTCAAGGACATAACACTGCCATATGTCTAGAACACAACACCGTCATATTATATGGGGCACACCATCGTAATATGTCGGGGACATAACAATGCAATATGTCTATGACACAACACTGTCATATGCTATGGGGCACAACATAATCATATGTCGAAAACATAACACTGTCATATTATATGGGGCACAACATTGTCATATGTCGAGGGCACAGCACTGCCATATGTCTAGGACACAACACTATCATATTATATGGGGTACAACATTGTCATATATCGATGACACAACACTGCTATATGTCTAGGACACAGCACTGTCTTATAATATGGGGCAAACCATCGTAATATGTCGGGGACATAACAATTCCATATGTCTAGGACACAAAACTGTCATATGTCGAGTACACCTCCATATTATACTTGACAAAACATTGTCATATGTCGATGACACAACACTGTCATATGATATGGGTCACAACATTGTCATATGTCGAGGGCACAGCACTGCAATATGTGTAAGACAAAACACTGTCATATGATATGGGCACACCATTGTGATATGTCAAGGACATAACACTGCCATATGTCTAGGACACAACACTGTCTTATATGGGGCAAACCATCGTAATATGTCGGGGACATAACAATTCCATATGTCTAGGACACAACACTGTCATATGCTATGGGGCACAACATTATCAAATGTCGAGGACATAACACTGTAATATATATGGGGCACAACATTGTCATATGTTGATGGCATAACACTGCCATATGTCTAGGACACAACACTGTCATATTATATGGGGTACAACATTGTCATATATCGATGGCACAACACTGCTATATGTCTAGGACTTAACAATGTCAAATGTCGCGGACACAAAACTGCCATATGTCGCGTACACAACACTGCCACATGTCGAGGACACAACACTGCCATATGTCGAGGATACAACGGCTTCATATTATATTGGGCAACACATTGTCATATATCGAGGACCTAACACTGTCATATGTCGAAGACACTACACTGTCATATGGTATGGGTCACAACATTGTCATATGTCGAGGGCACAGCACTGCCATATGTCTCAGACACAACACTTTCATATGATATGGGGTTCAACATTGTGATATGTCGAGGACACAACACTGCCATATGTCGAGGGCACAATACCTCCATATTATATGGGGCAAAACATTGTCATATGTCTAGGACCTAACACTGCCAATATGTAAAAGACACAGCACTGTCATATGATATGGGGCACACCATTGCAATATGTCGAGGACATAACACTGCCATATGTCTAGGATACAAAACTGTCATATTATATGGGGCACAAAATTGTCATATATCGATAGCACAACACTGACATATGATATGGGGCTCAACATTGTCATATGTCGAGGACATAACACTTTCGTATTATATGGGGCACAACATTGTCATATGCCGAGGATCTAACACTGTAATATGTCGAAGATATAACACTGTCAAATGTCAAGGACACAACACTGCCATATGTCGAAAACACAACCCTGCCATATGTCGAGGACACAACACTGTCATATTATATGGGGCACAAAATTGTCATATATCGATAACACAACACTGACATATCATATGGGGCACAACATTGTGATATGTCGAGGACATAACACTGTCATAATATATAGGGCACAACATTGTCATATATCGATGGCACAACACTGCTATATGTCTAGGACTTAACAATTTCAAATGTCGCGGACACAAAACTGCCATATGTCGAGTACACCTCCATATTATACTGGACAAAACATTGTCATATGTCGAAGACACAACACTGTCATATGATATGGGTCACAACATTGTCATATGTCGAGGGCACAGCACTGCCATATGTCTAAGACACAACACTGTCATATGATATAGGCACACCATTGTGATATGTCAAGGACATAACACTGCCATATGTCTAGGACACAACACTGTCTTATTATATGGGGCAAACCATCGTAATATGTCGGGGACATACCAATTTCATATGTCTAGGACACAACACTGTCATATGCTATGGGGCACAACATTATCATATGTTGAGGACATATCACTGTCATATATATGGGGCACAACATTGTCATATGTCGAGGGCACAACACTGCCATATGTCTAGGACACAACACTATCATATTATATGGGGCACAACATTGTCATATATCGATGGCAAAACACTGCTATATGTCTAGGACTTAACAATGTCAAATGTCGCGGACACAAAACTGCCATATGTCGCGTACACAACACTGCCACATGTCGAGGGAACAACACTGCCATATGTCTAGGACACAACACTGTCATATTATATTGGGCATAACATTGTCATATATCGATGGCACAACACTGCTATATGTCTAGGACTTAACAATGTCAAATGTCGCGGACACAAAACTGCCATATTTCGCGTACACAACACTGCCACATGTCGAGGACACAACACTGCCATATGTCGAGGATACAACGGTTTCATATTATATTGGGCAACACATTGTCATATATCGAGGACCTAACACTGTCATATGTCGAAGACACTACACTGTCATATGATATTGGTCACAACATTGTCATATGTCGAGGACACAACACCTCCATATTATATGGGGCAAAACATTGTCATATGTCGAAGACACAAAACTGTCATATGATATGGGGCACACATTGATGGTGGAGATTTTCTGTTACATACATCAATAATTAATAGTATACCTAAAGAATGGAAACAAATCTTAAAAACAGAAAGTATAGTTACAAATAGAAAAGAAATTCTTCTGCAAAGATTATTGAAATCAAAACAAGTCAACAGTTTTTTATACAATCACCAACTGGATAATAATATAAAACCAGAAATAAAGTCAGAAAAGAAGTGGGAAACAGAACATGGAAATATTGATTGGAGAAAAATATATATAGTACCTATACAATCTACAATTGAATGTAGATTAAGGAATTTTCAGTATAAATATCTACTCAGAATTATTCCAACAAACAAATCCCTATATAAATTCAAATTGACTAATTCTAATTTATGCGACTTTTGTAATATGAATACAGATTCCATAAAGCACATGTTTTGGGAATGTAATTATGTTCAGCATTTCTGGAGTCAGTTACAGAATTTCTTAAATAGTAAAAATGATATAAATGTTATTTTAAATTATGAATTAGTAAGTTTCGGCTGTTCTGAAAAAGTAAACAATCAAAAAACAACATCAACTTTATAATATTTTCTGCTAAATATTTTGTCTTTAAATGTAAATGTATAAAAACAGTCCTATTGTTTCATGTATTTGAACAGAACCTATATAAAGGTATAGAAATTGAAAGATTAATAGCTCTAAATAAAGATAAACTGCATAGACATGAACTGAAATGGGAAAATTTTTCTATAAATGTTTAAACCTAATAAATGTCGATAAAAATGCCGTTTTAATTTTTTAAACAAAGGAAAAGCAATGTCCAAATTCTATACTTATTCTACATCCCTCTTCTTTCTTCCTCTCTATTCCTCTAAAAAAATGAAATTGTTTCGTCACAATAATATATTGCGATACACGTATTACAAATTAAACTGAATTGATTATATGACAATATTGTTGGAAGAATTGTAATATATTTCATTATATGTTTATAATCTGTAATATAACTGATGAAATAAAAAAAAAATATCATAAAAAACACTGTCATATGATATGGGGTACAACATTGCGATATGACGAGGACGTAGCACCGTCATATTATATGGGACACAACATTGTCATATATCGATTACAAAACAATGTCATATGTCTACGACATAACACTGTCAAATGTCATGGACACAATACTGCCATATGTCAAGGACGTAAAACTTTCATATTATATTGGGCACAACATTATCATATATCGATGGCACAACACTGCTATATGTCTAAGACTTAACAATGTCAAATGTTGCGGACACAAAACTGCCATATGTTGCGTACACAACACTGCCACATGTCGAGGACACAACACTGCCATATGTCGAGGATACAACGGCTTCATATTATATTGGGCAACACATTGTCATATATCGAGGACCTAACACTGTCATATGTCGAAGACACTACACTGTCATATGATATTGGTCACAACATTGTCATATG
This sequence comes from Panopea generosa, assembly GCA_029582155.1. Taxonomy (NCBI): domain Eukaryota; kingdom Metazoa; phylum Mollusca; class Bivalvia; order Adapedonta; family Hiatellidae; genus Panopea; species Panopea generosa. The sequence goes on along the minus strand of CM055894.1, from coordinate 27,518,887 downwards.
TCGAGGGCACAGCACTGCCATATGTCGAGGACACAACACCTCCATATTATATGGGGCAAAACATTGGCATATGTCGAAGACACAAAACTGTCATATGATATGGGGCACACCATTGCAATATGTCGAGGACATAACACTGCCTTATGTCTAGGACACAACACTGTCATTATATTTGGGGCACAACATTGTCATATGTCGAGGGCACAGCACTGTCATATGTCTAAGACACAACACTTTTATATGATATGGGGTACAACATTGTGATATGTCGAGGACACAACACTGCCGTATGTCGAGGGCACAATACCTCCATATTATATGGGGCAAAACATTGTCATATGTATATGACCTAACACTGCCAATATGTCAAAGACACAACACCGTCATATGATATGCGGCACACCATTGCAATATGTCGAGGACATAACACTGCCTTATGTCTAGGACATAACACTGTCATCTTATATGGGGCACAAAATAGTCATATATCGATAGCACAACACTGACATATGATATGGGTCACAACATTGTCATATGTCGAGGACATAACACTGTAATATGTCGAAAATATAACACTGTCAAATGTCAAGGACACAACACTGCCATATGTCGATAACCTAACACTGTAATATGTCAAAGACATAACACTGTCAAATGTCAAGGACATAACACTGCCATATGTCGAGATCACAACCTTGCCATATGTCGAGGACACAACACTGTCATATTATATGGGGCACAAAATTGTCATATATCGATAACACAACACTGACATATCATATGGGGCACAACATTGTGATATGTCGAGGACATAACACTGTCATATTATATGGGGCACAACATTGTCATATGTCGAGGACCTAATACTGTAATATGTCGAAGATATAACACTGTCAACTGTCAAGGACACAACACTGCCATATGTCGAGGATCTAACACTGTAATATGTCAAAGACATAACACTGTCAAATGTCAAGGACATAACACTGCCATATGTCGAGAACACAACCTGCCATATGTCGAGGACACAACACCTCCATATTATATGGGGCAAAACATTGTCATATGTCGAAGACACAAAACTGTCATATGATATAGGTCACAACATTGCAATATGTCGAGGACATAACACTGCCTTATGTCTAGGACACAACACTGTCATATTATTTAGGGCACAAAATTGTCATATGTCGATAGCACAACACTGACATATGATATTGGGCACAACAATGTCATATGTCGAGGACATAACACTGTCATATTATATGGTGAAAAACATTGTCATATGTCGAAGACACAACACTGTCATATGATATGAGTCACAACATTGCAATATGTCGAGGACATAACACTGCCTTATGTCTAGGACACAACACTGTCATATTTTTTTGGGCACAAAATTGTCATATGTCGATAGCACAACACTGACATATGATATGGGGCACAACATTGTCATATGTCGAGGACATAACACTGTCATATTATATGGGGCACAACATTGTCATATGTCGTGGACCTAACACTGTAATATGTCAAAGATATAACACTGTCAAATGTCAAGGACACAACACTGCCATATGTCGAGGATCTAACACTGTTATATGTCAAAGACATAACACTGTCAAATGTCAAGAACATAACACTTCCATATGTCGAGGACACAACACTGCCATATGTCGAAGACACAACACCTCCATATTATATGGGTCACAACATTGTTATATGTCGATGGCACAACACGGCCAAATGTCTAAGACACAAAACTGTCATATGATATGGGGTACAACATTGCTATATGACGAGGACGTAGCACCGTCATATTATATGGGACACAACATTGTCATATATCGATTACAAAACAATGTCATATGTCTACGACATAACACTGTCAAATGTCATGGACACAATACTGCCATATGTCAATGACGTAAAACTTTCATATTATATGGGGCACATCAATATCATATATCGATGAAACAACACTGCCATATGTCTAGGACATAACACTGTCAAATGTCAAGGACACAACACTGCCATATGTCGAAGACACAACACTACCATATGTCGAGGACAAAACACTGCCGTATGTAAAGGGCAAAACACCTCCATATGATATGGGGCAAAACATTGTCATATGTCTAGGACCTAACACTGTCATATGTCGAAGACACAACACTGCCATATGATATGGGTCACCACATTGTCATATGTCGAGGGCATAACACTGCCATTTGTCTTAGACACGACACTGTCATATGATATGGAGCACACCATTGTGATATGTCGAGGAGATAACACTGTCATATGTCTAGGTCACAACACTTTCATATGATATGGGGCACACCATTGTAATATGTCGAGGACACAACACTGCCGTATGTCGAGGGCACAACACCTCCATATGATAATGGGCAATACATTGTCAGATGTCTAGGACCTAACACTGCCATATGTCAATGACACAACATTGTCATATGATATGGGTTACAACATTGTCATATGTCGAGGGCACAACACTGCCATATGTCTACGACACAACACTATCATATGATATGGGGCACACCATTGTGATATGTCGAGGACATAACACTGTCATATTATATGGGGCACAACATTGTCGTATGGCAAAACACTGCCATGTGTCTAGGACATAGCAATGACAAATGTCAAGGACATAACAATGCCATATGTCGAGGACTCAACACTGCCATGTTTCGAGGACACAACCTTGTCATATGTATGTCGAGGACACAACACTGCCATATGTCGAGGACACAACACTTCCATATGATATGGGGCAAAACACTGCCATATGTCGAGGACCTAACACTGTAATATGTCGAAGACACAACATGGTCATAAGATATTGGTCACAGCATTGTAATATGTCGAGGGCACAACACTGCCATATGTCTAAGACACAACACTGTCATATGTCGAGGACACAAAACTGTCATATGATATGGGTACAACATTGTCATATGTCGAGGGCACAACTCTGCCGTATGTCGAGGACACAATACTGTCATATGATATGGGATACAACATTGTCATTTGTCGAGAGCACAACACTGCCATATGTCTAAGACACAACACTGTCATATGGTCTGGGGCACAACGTTGTCACAAGGCTTTTACGCAACATTGTCACATGTCTAGGCTCAACACCGTCATATAATCAAGGGCATCATGTTGTTATGTGTGAGTGTTTGTATGAACTATGCGCAGGAAGCAGTTAAATTATTTCTATTTCTTAATGTTATTTCTTTCTTGTTTTATGTTAGTTTGTTTTTTATCATTTTTCAATTGTTGATTAGTCAATGCATTTAAATGAAATGTTGTGTGTTTTTTTTATGTGTATATGGGGCGTATACAGGAAGCACTTAAGTGCTCTCTTTATTTATTTCTTAATGTGATTGTTCTTTTGTTTTAAGTTGGTTTGTTTGTACTGTTTTTCGATTGTTGATTATTCTTTGTATTTAGTTAAAAAGCAATAAAATATATTTTTCTGAATACATTGCTATTTCTATTTTCTATGTAGTGTACTCAAGCGTTATGGTTTTACCACTTAAATGATTGTTGCTTCAGTCGTTTGAAGTGTATGACTCATGTACGTAATGCTATCTTGATGAACAATAACCCGGTAAGTTATTGGATATACACACTGTATTGTTTAAGCCATATGACAATAGTATGACTGTCCATTGCCGCCTATTTATTGCTAACAATGACATCGATATGTACACGCATGTGTTTAAATTATTTATACATACATGAAATAATTCGGTACGCCGAGCTGTTGCCTGTAATAATACTGCTGTAAAACTAGGGATGTTGTAAAAGTTAGTATGTGATATAGCAAATGTCTAAATATATTATTTAGGGAAATATAATTTCGGTAATTGTTTTTTTTCATGAATCGCTGACTATGAATACCCTTATTGCATATAAGTAAAATAGTGTGTTTGATGCAATTGTTAATAATTTATAGAATAATTTTGAAATGCCCCCGAGTGTCGTTGGTAATTTAGGGCACTGGCAAATATGATATTAGTCGGTAGGATATTTCCCGACTATGTTTTTTTTTTATACTTGATATTAGCTTAATACACTTTATGTTAAGATAAAGGTCATATTTTTACTTCAAATCTGAAGAATGTTTTCTTTTATAAATAAAAAAAACACGTCCACAACTAAAAAATAAAGTAAATGGTCATGGTTTGACTTCAGTTTCAATAACGTCTTTAAACTATGTGATTGGCCTAGGAGAGATGGTTACATGATTGTTATGAATTTATTAATCGATATCTGCCTTGGTACATCGTGTATTAAGCATACCCAATTAACATGTTATGCTCAAGGTCACAACAAATAGTTGTGGTGGCGGGAAGAACGCATGACCCTCAAATCCCGGATCCGGTACATGTACTTTAACAAACGCTTCAAGTGGGATGGTGGCTATTCAAATATAATCTTTATTAAAAATAATTAAATTAAATAGGTAATTCTGTGGAATAAATGTATGCAATTATTTTTTAAACAGTATTTCACTTAATTAACGGACGGATGTCAGTGTACATAGTCATCGTCCCAGAGATCTACCAGGCGGGTAAAGGGTACTAGAAACGGCATATCTCTGCAAATCACTTAAAATATCTAGAGATAAGGGGCAAATGGACCATAGAGCAATGTTCATAACCAATCATCACCGATATGATTGTGCGGGTTTCGAACTCACGACCACTGAATTGACAGTCCTTGAACAAAATATTCGCTATCATTGTCCAGTATTCTGTTGTATTAGATACCCTAAACCCCGACACACACCCTTCGAGCGAAATGTCTGTAAATTTTCTGAAGCCAATTTTGATATGTTGCGTACTAATGCATTCGAGTTTGATCGGGAAATTTGTTTTAACGCTGATATTGATGTATATTCTTCTAGTCTCACTGCAGCTTTACTTTCTTTATGTGATGAGTGTATTCCTAACAAAACTGTAACAGTACGACCCACCGACCCACCTTGGATGCACAACACAATTAGAACCCATATTCGAAGAAGAAAATAAGCATATATCAAAGCACGCAAAACAAACAACACAAACCATTGAAATACATACATCACCATACGCAACTAAACAGACTCACTCGTACGCAATGCCAAACATTAACACAAAACCAAAATGGCCAAATACTAAAGCACCATCTGTCACAACACAACTCGTCCGACCACTGGAAACTTCTAAATGGCTTCATTAATCCCAATTCCTTTACAACATGTATCCCAACACTTTATCACAACAACAACACATACGAAACAAACACAGAAAAGCAGACATACTTAACTATTTATTTCAAGCACAAACACTCCTAGATGACACGTGTAAAGGCCTCCCAAACCTTCCCATCAGCGATCAAGGTCCTAAACTCACCAACATTAACATCCAGCCTAAAGAGGTAGCTGACACCCTAAAAATTCTTAAATCAGGGAAAGCCACCGGTTTCAATACCATCAATAACATAGTGCTCAAAGAACTCTCAAACGAATTATCCCGACCTCTCTGTGATCTTTTCAACTTCTCCGTAAGTCTATCCAAAGTTCCCCGTCAATAGAAACTAGCCCACGTCTGTGCAATCTACGAGAAGAAAGACCCTCACGATGTTAGCAACTACAGGCCAATCTCCCTACTCAGTGCAATCAGTAAAGTCCTCGAAAGAATATCCACAAACATTTGTTTAACTACTTCCATGACAACAACTTCATCTCTTCTTTTCAGTCTGGCTTCGTTCCCAAGGATTCTACTGTCAATCAGCTTACATATATTTACCATACCTTTTGCAAGGCTCTAGATGAGGGTAAAGAGGTTCGAGCTGTCTTTTGTGATATATCTAAAGCTTTCGACCGACTGTGGCATAAGGGACTCTGTTTCAAACTTGAACGCAGTGGTATCTCTGCCTCTCTTCTTCTTTGGTTCAAGGATTATTTAGCTGGCAAAACACAATGTGTAGTACTTTCCGGGTCCATATCTGACACGGTTTCAATATCGGCTGGTGTTCCGCAAGGCTCAATTCTTGGTCAATTATTATTTCTTGTTTATATCAATGATATTGTTTCTGAAATAGGCTCTTCGATTCGCCTCTTTGCTGACGACACAACCCTTTATTTTATTGTCGATAGTCCTCAACATGCCGTTTAAATTCTGACCTACAAAAAATCAATAACTGGACTTCAACCTGGCTAGTATATTTTAATCCTACTAAAACTGAATCTCTACTTATTTCTCGCAAACATGTCAAACCCAAGAACCCGCCCCTATTCATGAACTCTATTCCAATACAGGACGCTAACAATCACAAACACCTTGGAATAACTCTATCTAACGATGGCACATAGCACAAACACATTGAAGACATCACCTAAAAAGCTTGGAATCGAGTCAACAATCTGCGCTCTCTCAAATTCACTCTTGATCGTCGGTCGCTGAAGAAGAAGACCTCGAAAAAAATCCAAATCGAAGCAGATAGAATCATAACGGGAGCACCAAGCCTGGTTTCACTTAATAACGTATACAAAGAATCCGCTCTTGAGCCTTTGAAGTCCCGCAGACGAAAACACAAATTGATCCACTTCTATAAAATGCTCAACAGTCCCTCTACCCCTTCCTACTTATCCAATATGACTCATGACAGTAGGTAATGTTGCAACATATGGCCTACGGAATTGTGGCCACATTAGGAACGTTTCCTTCAATACCCAACACTTCTCTGCATCTTTCCTCCCCTCCACTATATCAGAATGGAACAAACTACCCCCTGTCACCTGGTCTGCTGCTTCCGTCTTGTCTTTCAAGCACGATCTAAATTCTAACAAGAAGTCTGTTCCAAAATTTTATTACGATGGTAAAAGAGATTCGGCAATTCAGCATGCGCAGTTACGGATGCACTGCAGTTCCTTGAAAGAGCACCAGTTTTCCAAAAACATTGTAGAAAGCCCTACCTGTGTCGGTGCAGAAATTGAAGATACGTATCACTGTTTTTTTCACATGCCCCTTATATCAACGCCAAAAACTATACTCCATAACATCCTTTGTCCTATTACTCGTCTAGACCTAAACACACTACTGTTCGGCAACGACTCTCTATCTGATGATGTCAATCGTAAAATATTTCACCATGTACAAACATACATTTCGAAGACCAAGCGTTTTATTCATTGAATTGAACTATCCTTTATTCCATAAGAGTGATCCACAACACCTCAAAAGGCATCCTGTGATCACACCTCTCTTTTCCTGTTTCTCTCTATCTACTTTATCTAGCATTTCCACTTTATTTCTACTCACATATTTTTTTTCTTTTTTAAAATAATTTAAGTTATATAGAGCAATTATTGTTCAATGCTAGTATACACAACTCTCAGTGGTTGAAGCGTTGCAGCCTTTATACATACCAGCTACATCTGTATTCCCAACGATCAAGATACTTGCACATATTTATTATTTTCATCTCAAGTGCTGCTTATAATCCGTTTGTCTTGTAATTATTTTGTTCTCATTGGATTTGTAACACCATTGTATAGTCCTTGCAAGATATTCAGAAGAGAGACTTTGTATAAGTTAGAAATAGCTTTCTTCTCAATTTTGTTGTTATGTATCGCTGTATATTTGAATATATTTATATGCAATTTGTTGAAAACGAATAAATATTGTTTCAACTAAGCTAGTTGTATGAATGCAATACGAGTAATGTTATAATATTTAAGGTTATATCTTAAGCAAACCGTTATAACCTATCAATATGTATAATTCATGTATATGCCAACAGTACAAATCGGATAACATTTTTATGACCTTGTTATTATTGTAAGTTGTTTTTGGTACAGTTAATTATTCATAATAATAAACTGAACGGAACTATATTTTGGCATACACTACTTGTCAAGAATCATATTTGCTATTCAGATAGAAAAGATGGTCAAAATAAGTTCTGAATAGACAGTACTGTTATAGGTATGATAACTGCAATTTGCGTCAAACGGCAAAAAGAACGATAATGTATAATGAACTATCAACAAAATATAGGTGATACGGTCGTTAGCGAATTATGTACATAAATACACGCTTGTCTTGACTACCGAACAATTACATTGATATACCCGTCAACTGTATCTAATGAAGTATTATAAACGTACTCACCAGATCTATTGATTAAAACGATGAACAATAACATAGATATTCTACATAATTCCATGTTTGAATATACACCTCCACTCTTCACGTTGCCAGGAAGGCTAACTGTCCGACACTGTACACTAGTGTAAAATCAATCCAAAATAAGCTGATGTTTCAGATTACGCTTGCAAATATACATACACTTTTCGCTATAATAACAATTGGGTATTTGATCGAAAACGGACATATATGTGATGTTTGTTCTAACACAAAAGTCAACGAAACACTGCAGAAAAATGCCTGTATTATAGATAAATGCAATAATTTGTAATGCTGACAATGATAACAGACTTCAGATCATATATATTGATTGAACAATAAAGATGAATAGCTCTATAATAGATGTTAAATAAGTGACTCCTCAAATATGTATGCAAATCATAAATTGTTTTGTGTTATAATTAGATATCATTTGGTTTTAAATGAAGTCTAGTTTTTACATTATGTGGCATTTTATAAAGTAGGTGGTAAAATGCAGTGGAATTTGGTGACATAGTGTTTGCTCAACATCATCCACCAATAAACGACGATACTATGGGCATGTTGTATATTGTTTTTAGGCAAGTGTGTTTATTTAAACAATATTGCTTGACATTATTAAATATATCTTGAAAATAGAATGTATTATAAATGAAATATTACGTCACCAAACCCAAAAGAAAGTTACTTGTTTTCCAAACATTTATTATGTTATATTATTTTAACCCCATCACTATCACAAAACGCCTCTTATATAAGAGTCAATGAGGTATTTGCAAGAAAAGCGTCCGATTAATTCCATATGTTGTGCAATGAAAACATAGAAGTTTGTTTTCACTTCTTTAACGAAAACAAATAGCGTTTAATTATAAATAAAATGTGTGTATGGAAATCTTTTCTTACACTCGCCAAAAAAAAACAGCTGACATTCTCAGTTACTATGTAATTCTTATTATTTTGTCTTTTGTCATAAGTTGTGTATTTATTGGTTTGACTTGGCAATTGATATACAAAACTAAAACTGACAGCTGCAACAATAAAGTTTATTTTGGAGTCAGAGCCTGATTTTGCAGGTTTTGGAATTATTGTGTCTAAATTTGGTGTTATGTTTTTGACACGTGTATGTTTTTTCACAGTTGTTTTCCCAGAAAATACGTTGAGCGAACCATTTGTGTAAAAACAAATACTAAAAACAAGTGCAAATTGGTGGTGGGTATCGGACTTGCGACCTCTGGATTGACAAACAACTCGCTAACATCTCAACTAACGTGTCCGCAATGTAAACTACGCTACAATGACAATGAATGTCAACACTTGTGATGTCATGAGATGACCAACAAATTGAGCTAAGAAAAAATAATATGACTATTAAAAGCCTATACGGTTATCAGTTTATTGTACCTTTCAATCAAATTTCGAAACACAAGCACAAGTATTCTTTCTTTACAAAATGATATACATGCTTTATGTATGGAGCTGTAAATCCAAGTGAATATGTTTTTACTAAAAACGACAAGTATTACCATAACATGACATTTTGTAATGCAACCGCCAGTAACGTGTATAGCCGCCGAGTGCCAGAATGACATCTTTAATTTTCCTTCTTATGCCGCTAGTAAGACGGTTGGATACGGGCCTGGTGTTAAAAAATCTCGGAGTAAAAGTTATGCCAGTTCTTGCATAATTACTACTGATTAGTTGAGCTTCTGTCGCTTGCAACCAAGGATGTTAGAGTTTGAAATTGCGGTTGCGCAAAATTTTGGGTTAGGGGCTTTAGAGAGTGCTTAACTTTGTTCATGGTGCATATAATTTAGATATTGCATTGTACGGAATAATGATGTTGGGCAAACATGTATATGATTATACAGAAAACAAACGTCTAAATTATAGTGTACCTTCTTTAATGGATAATTTGTGACTTTTCTCAGTATAATGTCATTTTAATGATCAACATTACTATTTATCAATTCAATTAAAATTCAAATTTATTCAGGTATATAAGATCATTATACAACATATACATCATGACAATAAATCAACAGTAATAAATCAAGACAAAAATAAATAAGTAAAATAAATAAAAATTGTAATCATCTAAAAAAGATCTTATAACCTGAAATAATCCATTAAAGCACTAAACGCGCTTAATTCGCGCTTATATTGGTTCACCTAGAGACCAGAGATTCTGTAAGCAGTGTAATTTAAATATTGTCGAAGATAAAATACATTTCATATTTTGTTGTTCTAAATTTGATCATTTCCGTGAAAATTTGAATGCAAATATAGTTGAATTATGCGATACAAACCAATCTTATATAAGTAAAATTGGTAAAGTATTTCAAAATAAAAGCTCAATTATTTCTTTCGGAAAATTTATAGAAAGTGCTTTAAAAATTAGGCAAATCTAAACACTTTTTTTGTTTCATTGCACTGACTGATCAGTTTTGTTGTTCATTTTATTTTGTTGTTGTTTTGTCTTATATGGTTAACAATGACATGACATTTTTCATCATTATTTATGTTAAAGTTATTGAAATTTTGATAATATAGTGACTGATAAGCCTTACTAGGCTGGGTATTTCTTTGCAAGTAAGAGCACTTTTGCAAATGTTAACTGTCTATAATGTATTGTACCTGTCACTTTGATAAATAAAACTATAAATTTCCAACGGGGTCCCTTCCCTTAAAATTGTGATCTTTCAAAAAAAAAATAAAAATTAAATATGATATTCATGAAATCGTAAGAATGTAGACATTTGATATAAACTTGTTAAATGTAACAATACGAAAAAAAAAATATCTTATACCCTGAATAACTGAATAATACATATAAGTGGTTAATAACTGAATAATACAAATAAGTATAAGACAAACGCAGTTTTAGCGGCAAAACCACTAACTACATGTTTAGGAAATATTTTTTTTTTAATAGACAATTTATTTATGAATGGCAACACTATAGTGAATTGTATCACCTTCCCTACATTTACAACAGTCGACAACAAGTGAATAAATCGTGTTTTAGATTTATATTTACTGATCAGTAACTCTAATATAAAAAATACCTGGAAATCATCGTAAAAAATCGAGTCAAAAGTATATACTCGAACAATTCCGCAATCCCTCAGAATATGTACGGTCGCTAGATATATGCAAATATACAAATGGATATATTGACAAAACATTTGTGACATATTGTTGGAACATATTTTTCAGATATGAAAAGCCGTTTATGGATACACTGTAATAAAATGTGGTATTGCTACAGTAACGGAAATGATAGAAGCACATAATTCTTGTCATTATTTGGTTTGAATAGATCGTTATATTATACTTTTTATAATGGAATTTTGTTAGAATGTTTATTCATTATAGTGTTTAGTGAATGACAGCATTCGCCAGGTTATAAGTATGTTTGTGTTTAGTGGGTAGGGGTAACGTTAAGCAATATAAAGTTGAGATCGGTGATTACAAAAAAATAGCGTGTCAACCTAATACAGACAGGTGAATGCTATCTATTCTAGGCATAGTAAATATTGAAATAATAATACTTAATTTCGTTCACCACCATATAGGTTTAGTATTGAAACTGGTATATATTGTAGAAACCGGTTAGAAAAAAAAAGAAATACTATGTCAATTGTGTGCCTCTGGTGATAGTTTTAATATATTGTAATTTTGAAGGTATGAGAAGAAAGTATATACAAATATATCATTAGCAAAATCAATCATTTTTTGTGTATATTAGTTTAGATATTGCAAAGAACAAATATTAATGTTACAACTCATTTATCTTTTATATGCTCAATGATCTGCAGATCAGGACAGGAATATTACTATCTAAAATTGATATCCTGACCTGGCAAAATGGATTTTACTGTTTTTCCTGATGTGAACAAAATGTTTCACAATTTCAAACTGTATAAAGGACATACCTACATAATCATACAACAACAAAAATGGGAATAATATTTCCATGATGCAATTATATAATATAGTATACCATTAAAATGTGTATTTTCCACTAAACTACGCAACTTACAATATAACTATATAATTATAAAAGTTGCAACTAGTTAAAACATTTAATTAATTTGACATAACTTTAGGATACTCAGCCAATAATACAAATAAAGCTCTGATTCATGTTATAATATTATCAGCAAAATATTATATTTACTTAAACAAAAGTATAAAAAACATTCCTTATGTCATTGGATATAAGTTATATTTTTTAAATCTATTGAAAAAAATGCGTTTACATAATATAAAATGGATATATTTGATCGATTAATCTTTCAATCATTTTGATATATTTATGTTGTTAATGTTTGGATGGTGCAAAATATCATTTTATCATATTGCATGTATTGTACTTTTTCACATGTATTGCTGATATCTCTCTTCGCTCTGTGTCTGTCTGCTTCTCTCTCTCTCTCTCTCTCTCTATCTCTCTCTCTCTCTCTCTCTTGCATTACAGTTACAGTTTTATTAGATGACAGCAGTTCTGGTCATTGAAGGCTATATACCTAAACAATTCAATCATTATGGTAGTAACCTATTTTTTGAAAGTAACATGCAAAAAAAATATATATTTACATGTCAAAAAATATATATTTCTGAATGAAGTTATTAATATTTCCGAATTTCCAAAGTTACATGTATGTTTTTCTGCAATGATTAGTTTGAAAGTGTATTCAAATATATGTAAACCAAATATGCTATTAGGGAAAAAAAGGTTTTATAATTTCAACGAATTAAAAGAGTTTTAAATACATTGGAATACACGTATATAGTTCATAAAGTATATGATATAATCATATTATAACAAATATAACTAACAAATGGAAATAATGATTAAAACACGAACGAATCGGTACCCAAGAGTGTTTCAAACACTACTGGTTTGCTTATTGATCATATAGATTACATAACTGCATATAAAAAAAATATACAATTACAATTATCAATAAAAAATGATGCACATACTTTCTTACTCCAAATTGACAATAAATATGTACAATACATACGATCGATTTCTAATATAATCATGACATTATTTATTGCATATTTCAATATTTCTTAACGTCTTTATAACAAATATATTTTTATTTCTACTACTAATACATTTCAATCACTTGTTTCAAATTTTGGTTATACTATTGAAGTGCTATGGTCTCGTCTATTTCATATACATTTTGAACAATTGACCCGACACAATAAGAAATGACTTTAATCCAATAATCGTTCGATATTGTTTCAAGCCCCGCCTTTATTCTTTGTAGCATACATTCTATGTTATATTCAGCTGTAGGTTAACATAAATGTTTCTATCTTCATTGGACGGCTGTACATCTGGAAAAAAGGAACAAAATCACGTTAGATATTCAATAAGCCAGCCGCTAAGAGTAATTTTATGTAATATTATGAAGACATCATTATTTGCAAAAAAATAGTGTGGTTATTATAAGTAGTACTTGTTGTCGGTGTTTTGTTTATTATTTTACTAGACTTAGTTATCTGTTCATTCATTTGTAAGATATAACACATGTTTATTACATACATGTGTAAAGAAGATATTCATTTACAGGTGTACAATTTAGTTACCTTGTTCATGATTCATTTCTAAATATATTTTCTCCGTCGGTGTGTCAGAGTTAAGTGTTTCATATAGATCTTTGGGTGTCCTGAAAATAAATCAGTGTATACATAGTACTAACTTTTATAAGGAATCGATATCATTATATTATTGATAATACTTTTAGTTTACAATATGCAAAATTTTGGGCACTGTAAAATGTGAGACAGTTCTAGTTATATGCGGTACAAGGTTTGAACTCGTGCAGATCAAGAATTGTCCGTTCACAAAGTTTTCAACATACCAATGCTTGGAGTGTACATGCACAAAAAAATGGCATTCTGGCAAGTCAATGCTAGGCTTGTCCGTGTTCAACGTTAGGACAAATATAATGTCACAATAGATAACATTTTACAAATATTGCATAAAGCTTAGTGCACGAACATACCTGCATGCAGTTACATTTTCGTAATGGAACGTCTCTGAAACAAACGAACCGGTAATGAACAGAAAATAAACCAACACAAAAATCTAACGATTTCAAATTTAAAGTTATCCTAAAGGTTTCGGTTTGATATTATGCTTGTCAGTTTTATGTTGTTTGAACCAAATAGCAAATTAACAAATAACGCTTTAATACACTTTTTAATATAATACCATTAATGATCATAATGTGTACATAAAAATAGTTAACTATGGATCTGTTGATATTTTATTGTAATGTATAAACTTAAAAAAGCCCATGCATGTGAAAATTAATAGGATCTCTCAATACTAAAGGAAATTGACATAGGGTCATGTGATATAACCTTTATTTGTACTTTACTAGAATGTTATCAAGTTTTATATTTTTACCATTTTGGGATGTTTTTAGCACGGCTAATATTAACATCAAGTTTTAGTCACTTAAAGCTATAATTTAAGACCAGCGTCGAATTGCTTACCACGTTTCGCCGACAGAACGTGTTTGTGGTTAAGGATGTGTTACTAATACTGTTAAACAATGTTCGTATTTATTATTTATTCCTCAAAGATGAATAAATAAATTAATACTTTCTTATGGTTATAGATGACAATAGGCATTACCGTCCGCAGAAGTAGGATTGTAGTATATATGGTCATCGTTGTCTGTTTCGTTGTTACAACTCCTGCTCAGGTGTTTACCTATAAGATATACGGACCGGAAAATAACCACTTAACAATTAGTATGCATATTTGTTTATAATACACAATATAAACGAACTGGTTTACAGATATACATACAATGGCATATATTTCATTAAGAGTAAGTCGATTCCTATTATTGTTAACTCAAAACCATATCCGAAATATATCCAGTATAACCTCAAATATTTACGCCAGCATCACAGTACCTTTTATTTGAAAGTCATACAACTGGTAAAGTTTTAAAATATGCATTATAAACTTTTATTCAATTTATAAAAATCATGATTAATATTCATATTCCAACTGGCAAACATATATTTTATGTGTTTATAATAAGTAATAATATGAATAAACATAAAAATGTGAATTGATACACAAGAAAATGTTTGACGAGCGTCAGTGCGAGAGGTGTTACTCCTTAATATGTTACACTTTAAAAAAGCATATTTAATGTTTCAGTAACACATTATTGTAGGGCTTTCATTTTGCTACTGAATGTTAGCTTAGCGTGATATGATACCTAGTACGCATTTTGGTTATTGTTATTTTTATCATTTAATGTCTGCATAAATAAGTTATAAGAAATTTGATCAAAAATGCAAACGAATGTATAAGTTTACCTTCAGATATCCATTGCCTGCGTCGCAAAAAGAAAGTAGTTAGCACTAGCGTCATACACAAAACGATTATACCACCTATAATACTTCCTATAATTCCTCCAGTTACCGAACCATTGCTGTCCTTGGTTTCGTCTGAAAGGGAAACATCAAATATAAGCATGCTGTGAACCATTAACAGTGTAATTAGTTCTGAGACAATCTAAGAAAAGCATAACTGTCACTTATCACTGGATCATAACGCCAGTTCATACTTAAATAGATCGTGAAAACAACTTTAAATTAATACTTTACACTTAAACTTAGTACATTTTCAAGTCATATGAAAATGTTTTCTGTGAGCAAGTACGACATCGTCGGATATGTAATATTTCAAGTTGCTAGTATATATATAACATCCTTGATACTCTTCGTTAAAGAATGGCTGTTTTTGTCGTACTTATATCATGTAGATTTTAAAATAGCACAGTATTCATTGAAGAAAAATACATCAGCTAATATTTACATTGAATTTCTTGAATAAGCTTCAATATATCATTGATTATGGCGATATAAAGCAATAGGTAGACTAAGTGCATAATAAGCGTGGCGCTTACTATTATGTTTACCAAATTTCAATTAATGATTAACGCTATATTAACCGGTGTATCGGTATTACATAAACACAAATAGGGACAAGTTGGCGTAAACCGATATATATATTTCAATTGTCTACTTTTATGATATAAAATTCTATAAGTTCACTGTATTCACATGATCAAAACCGCAGCGGGGATATAGGTGTTTAGAGCCCTCCTAGTATGCATATAGAAGACAATGGTTCTTGAAGCTTCCTCGTTTGGCGCTCACTATTTAGACGATAGTTTTAGGTGATCTCTTATAAGTATATTAATAAGACTGAGCGGAGTAACATACTACTTCAGTGTGGCAGCTCATAAAAAACTGTCTCAAGTAGTCACCGTCATGATATAAAAAGAGTTCAAAGCGACGTAAAACACCACACAACTACATGATCCGACGTGTGTCTATGGTTGTCTTTGTGAGTAGTTATGAATCTTTCAATGGATCTATCATTGTATGTATGGAACTGATCAGAAATATCTCAACTTTATTTGATTTGTGATTCGGCATTCTTAACATATTCATAAAAAACAAAAGAAAATGAAGTAAATACTTAACAAACAACATAACAATTCACGGTCTCGATGTATTTTATGTTATATGTTTGTAGTGTCTTGCATACAATGTGTGTTTTATAAGTACTGTTTTTTTGTATTTGATATATGCGATACGTATGCACATGTTTGACATAAATGGCATGCGTATTAATTCTCAGACAATGCTGCATAAATTAGTATGAAATAAGTCTTACTTTTTTAAATATGTTTCATCTAAAACCAAACATGAGTGAATGTAATTGTCAATATTCTCACTTAATGTAGTGAAATTCAAAACTTCCGTAAAGACACTATTTCCCTGTATATTGTTGGAATACATCCTGATGTTATCTGTATTATCTTCTAGTAAATTATCCACAGTAGCGAACATCCGATCTTCACTTACTATTTTACCATCAAATTTCGATAAATAATCATGCCAAGAATTCACACCCGTTCAAATTTGAATGATGAATGTTTGGTTAAATCCGCAATGAATCCCAGGTTTCCATGATAACACAGCAAAGGTTTGACCATTGTATTCGATTGTAAAACTGTTGGTGCAGCTGGTGGACCTGCACATATTATATAATTACAAATTAAGTTATAAGAATCTGCGATATGTATAGTAAAGTAATGTATTAGGTACATGTACTGTGTAAATGTTATAATATAATCAATACTGCAATCACATACAAGTAAAGGGAAACCTAAATACGAAACAAATATATGTATATATAGTTTACATCCCATGTGATCACAGAGCTGAAGGAGGTGTGGCCAACCCTTAAGCTTGTGCATGGCAAACCCCGTCATCCACAAAGCCAAGGTTCTGTAGAACGTGCAAATGGAGACATCAAGGACATGTTAGTGGCATGGATGGCAAACAATGAAACACAGGACTGGGCTACAGGCATCAAGTTTGTACAATTCCAGAAGAACTCAGCACATCACTCGGGGATTAAGTGTTCACCATACGCGGCCATGTTTGGTTGTGAAGCTCGAGTGGGCTTAACCTCTTCAGCACTACCCACAGAAGTGATCTACAGGATGGAGAGTGAGGATGATCTTCTGGCTGCTTTCCCGTGTAGCACACCTCATACACAAGAAGCTGACATCATACAATTCATCTCTAGCAGCACAACTCCTTCTCATGAAACTGACAACATTACAGCCTCCTCAAGCAGCCCAGCTTTTTCTCATGAAACTGACAGCATACCAGCCTCCTCAAGCAGCCCAACATCTCCACATGAAACTGACAGAATACCAGCCGACTTAAGCAGCCCAACTTCTACACCAGCTTACCATGAAGACACTGTACTTATCATACTGCCTTCTACCAGTGAAATGAACCCGCCAGACCATTCCCAGATATCCCCATCAGTCACCACCACACCAATCTTGGAAGACCACACTATCCAGATCAGGAAGCGTAGAGCTGAAGCCTATGCAGCACTACTATCTTAGGCAGAGAGGATGGTGAAACGCAGCCGTGTGGATCTCAAAACCGGTGTGCCTGTGGACAATGTGGCTGTTCCTATACCGGCAGTAGATCGTGGCAGAGGGGATCCTCGTAACATTATTGGTGTCATCGTCAACAGAGACGTCGACACTGACCAGTACAAGATTGCTGTAAAGGCGGGTGTTTTAAAGGGACAATACTCCAGGAACCAGTTAAATCTGTGTCCTCAGCGATTACTGACAGAAGCTGATGTTAGTGAGGAGAATATAACGTCACTTCGTTCTGCTGTTATTGCGGAATCTTCATCTGGTGGGCAAGGGTTTACCAAGTGCAACTGCAACGGTCCAAAAAAGTGCCAGTCCAACAGATGCAAATGTTTTAAAGCAAAGCTGAAGTGTAACTCAAGATGTCATTCCAGCCTCGCATGCTCCAACAAATAAACTTTTGATAGATATGCCCAATATTCAATGGGAAATGTTTGCCGCATTAATCAGTTACTGCAGTGCTCATTGCACTTGTGTTTTTTTAAACACAATCATCAAGTTGCTTTCCTTGAGACCTGTTTTACCAACCCACCATACCTTCCCCTTTCTTCTTTGTTTTATTCTGTTTTTTATTTAAACCCTTTACTGCCGGAAGCAATTCTGCGCATGTGCAACATTGTGTCTGCTGCATTTTCAAACTTCGGAGATTAACTTAATTTTGGCGAAAATATTGGCCGAGTGTCAAACAGCTTGGATCCGGATGAGACGCCGAGTTACTCGGTGTCTCATCCTGATCTAAGCTGTTTCCATATAACACTATAGTTTAAGGTAAGCAGTGAAGGGTTTAATTGTCAATAAATTAGATGCCGGTAAATTGATGAGTTTTACTGTTTTCTCTCTGATTCACAACAGTTTGCAGTTTGTAATTTTGGCGAAAATATTGGCCGAGTGTCAAACAGCATGGATCCGGATGAGACTCCGAGTTACTCGGTGTCTCATCCTGATCTAATCTGTTTCCATATAACACTATAGTTTAAAGTAAGCAGTGAAGGGGTTTATTGTCATTGTAAGTTTTGCAGTTTGGTTGAACTACGCAAGAAACTATACCTGAAATGTATACCTGATTATTCAAATGTATCAATAAATAAAAAATCACCAGATGTATTGTCTGCTTATTTCCTCTTCAGGGATTTCATGAAATCCCTGACTACATTTTTCAGGGATTTCACGAAATTACTGGAGTGAAACAGTAATTTCGCGAAATTACTGAAACTATCAGGGATTTCATGAAATCCCTGGTTTCACAATCTTACTGTAACATATATAACATTAAATGCATAAATTAAATGCATGCATATAATGAGATAATGTTTATGAACATACAATGCAAGCGATAATTCCAAACTGACTAACCAGAAAATTATATTCCTTAAACGGTATGTAGCTTTCAAAACAAAAATATTTTGTTTGATCGGTGAAATGGAACAGATCACACTTTCTGATGATTGAATTTATAATGAAAACAATGAGATACATATTGCAAACATGTTATTTGGCCAGAAACGATCCATGGCTACTACTCAATCATATATACACATTATATAGCTTCTAGTAATTTCAATGTCACAATTCATCAAAAGGTTGCATGCAGGTGGTTTATATTTTATACATTATACATTTGTCTATTGTCCATCACTGCGTATGTCATACTACCCTATAAAATCGATCTATAAGAGAACAAAAACTTAGACAATGCTTACCAACGGTAAAACTGAGAACCTGGCGTGAACATATCCCAATACTGAGAGTGATAAACTTATTTATATGTTTAGAAGATTTTCAAACAACAACGATACTAATATTACGTGGTATCCATAGTATTAAGCAGAATTTTCAAGCGAAGTAACAGTACGAAAGGCATACACTTTTTTAATAACATTTAATACAAAATACATATAGCTATTTAGCAGGCAACTGATAGGAATATAAATTACAGAGAAGTATTGTTCTGGAGAACAACACAGGGAAGTACTATGTAAAGCGTTAGAGTATTCCCACCAAGAAACAATTATGATGAAAGTCATTTTGGATTTTTTTGTGTGTTACAGCGTTTGATAAATGTAGTACACTGCTGTTTGTACTTCAAATAAGTTTGTGTTTGTTTTTATATGCAACTTTAATTTGTGTTTATTTCATTAAAGTCTACTTTACACTTTACACAGTTATTTCGAATGCAATGATATAGAGGTTACCACATCAGGATATATTACACAACTGTATATTGATGGTGTGTGGTTTTCTTGTATCCGACAGACATGTTGCCATATCTCTTAAACAGTTCAATGGAAATTTATTCGACTTTACATATTATATATGTAATAATTCAATACTGTTAATCTGAAATTACAGATAATTTAAACTAGATTTCCGAGGAATATATTAACTCCAGTATACATCGCATCTTCCGAAATTAAAGTATATGATAAACTAATCTTCATTTTAAAATATATATCGTTGCCTTTGACTAAGAGTACTACAACCATCTCTCATTCGATAGCACATGATTAATAAAACATACTTACGATTGACAACAACCCTAATATTCTGCTCCCTAGCAAACACGTGTCCCTTGTGTGATGCAGACGCCCTACATGTGTATGTATTATCATCGTCTCGTTCAATATCTACGAACTGTAACTGACCATTAACAGTTGTTCTGTCAAGCCACTGAACAATAGGTGTTGGGTTGCCTTCAGCTAAACAAGAGATGTTTAATGACTGCCCCTCGAAAACGGTCACAGAATGCTTAAGTGCGTTGTTTATCGTTATTGAAATGATTGGATTATCTGAAAATAAAAATAAAGTGATACCTCCAACAAGATAAAGTATTAAATATAAATTCACTACGACAAAAGCACTACAGACAATAGGCTGAATAATGACACTCTAGATATATTTGAGAGCCCAGTGATTGAATCACCAGAATTGTTTATAAATCTGGTTGACGGCTGTCAAATGCCTCTATACTTTAACATCGTACATGGCATGACGGTTTAATGTCTTAATTCATATGTATAAATGTGTCATAATCAGTCTAATTTTAACTAAAGGTTTGAGGAAAATCTATTTAATCTACGACCTATAGTGAAACTATTATATTTGGTGGTTTTAATATTAGTTGTTTTAAAAAAAAAGTTCATTGTATAAAGCATATGTCAATATGTTACGTATTTTTAACCTAGATCAAATCATAACCGAACCCGCGGCTGTACCATACACTTCAAGTACCCTTATAGACCATATCCTATGCAATAATAAAGACCGAATTTTCCAGTCTGGTACCATCCCTATGGGTGTTAGCGATCAATTCATGACGTTTTGTTCAAGGAAAGTACCGAAAGGTTATTTTAATTCACATAAAATCATTAGAATTTGGTAAATGAAAAATTATACTAAACAAGGTTTCTTTCATAATCTCACGAGTGCTGACTGGAGTACATGTTTTAACTTGACATGTGTAAACGATGCCTGGTCATGTCTTCATTATAGTTTTATGAATGTATTAAATAACATAGCTCCTATAAAAGAGGTCATATTAAAGCAGCGTACAGAACCGTGGATGACCTCTGAAATTCTGGAAATAATTAAAGCAAGAGACAATGCCATATACAATTATAAAAAACATAAGTCTACTGATTATTATAAGCAATTTTGTAGATTTCGAAACAAGTATCAACATTTAATAAAATCTACAAAATCTAACTATTTCTCGGATAAAGTGGAAGAACATAAATATGCCGTGAAAGGTCTATGGCAGCTGTTGAACAAGCTGGGTTACAAATATAAGACAAACAAACGTTCGAATATTGTCTTTAATACTGATAATGAGGTTTGTCATGATCCTTTGACAATCGCGAATCATTTTAATGATTTTTTTACTACAGTCGCGGCAAATCTTGTTAATAAGCTTCCGAACCGTATACATATTTTTGCGACATCAGCACATTTTTTTAAGAATTTTTATTACACAAGATGTCTCCAGACACTCTTTTTTGAATTAATCTTGTCACAGAGGATTTTGTTTTCAAGGAATTGAATGAGTTAAATGCTTCTAAAAGCACTGAACTAGATGGTATTCCACCTAAATTTGTTAGAGACAGATTATTTTTGTTCTAAAAACACCTGTTACTTCTATTATTAAAATGTCTATTTATTCAGGCATTGTTCCTGATGAAATGAAAACTGCAAGAGTCAGCACGATTTACAAAAAAGTCTAGTCCTTTGGAAGTTGGTTATTATAGGCCAGTTAGCATACTTAATGTTATATAAAAAGTTCTCTTCTGTATGAGTTTCAGTCCGGTTTAAGGAGTATATACTCCACCGATACATGTCTTATTCACATTTTTGATGTTTTTAAACATAATAATGCAAATGGTATTTATACTGGAATGATTTTACTTGATCTACAGAAGGTGTTTGATACCATTGACCACGTTATTCTATTATTCAGCTTAGTAGTTCTCTGAAATGGGAGTCGCGTCGATAAATTAGTTCAAATATTATCTAACCGAAAGATCACAGTTAGTGAATAAAAACAAAGTTTCATCAAAATCTATCCAAGTTACTTGCGGCGTACCACAGGAAGCATTATGGCCCCTCTTTTATATTTATGTTATGTCAATGATATGCCTACGTGCATCGACTCCGATTGTAAATTATTATTATATGCAGACGACAGTGTAATATTGTTCGCTGACAAAGACACTGATGTTATTGCAGATAGACTTAGTCATATCATGGATAAATGTTCTACCTGGCTAATTGATAATAAACTGTCCCTTCATTTAGACAAAACCGGGCGTATGTTATTTGGCTCTTCTAGAAGAGATAAAAAAGTTCAGTCATTTACGGTAATATGCAACGATCATGAAATTCCGTCCCAAGAAAAGGTCAAATATTTAGGATTAACTATTGACAAGTTACTAAACGGTGAGGCGATAGTTGACTCCATTGTTAAAAAAGTTAATTCGCGGATTGCATTTTGTATCGAAAGTGTCGTTATTTTAACCTTCAAACTTAAAGAACTTGAATAAGTACAATGTCATTTTCATTATTCCTGCTCGTCTTGGTATGCTAAAAAGTTAATCACAAACTACAAGTCACTCAAAACAAGGTTGTACGATTTATATTTAACTTATCATCAATATCTAGTATAACCTGCGCTATGTTAGAAACAGTTAATGTATTGAGGGATGAGGATAGAGTAAAACAACTAAGACTTAATCATGTTTTTAATATTTTCTATGGCACCGCGCCAACATATCTTTATTATAACTTCCATCGGGTGTCTTCTATTCATAACCGCACACGGTTTATTGAAAGTGATTTTATTGTTTCACATGCTAAGAGTTTCGATTCAGACACCTTTTACTGCAATGCAATTGCATACTGGAATAATTTGCCTAACGATTTGAAGAAATTAACCAATAAACAAACTTTTAAACGTGAAGTTAAAAAACATTTATGTAGCTCTTCGCAGGCTAGAGAAAATTTGAATATTTAATTTTTAAGTTTATGTTGAAAATAGTTCTTGTATTGTGAACCACTTATATGTATTATTCAGTTAATCAGGGTATAAGATAATTAAATGTTTTTTGTACTATTACATTTTAACAAGTTTATATCAAATGTTTATATTCTTAAGATTTAATGTATATCGTATTTTTTTTTTATTTTTTTTTAAAATTCACAATTTTAAGGGAAGGGACCCCGTTTGAAATAAGCGCGTTTGCTGCTTTAATGGGTTATCCCAGGTAATAAGATCTTTATTTTTTAGATGATTACTATGATTATTTTACTTATTTATTTTTCTTGATTTATTACTATTATTTTATCACCATGATATATACGTTGTATAATATTTTATATACCTGAATAAATTTGAAACAAAAAATTGAATTGAAATTCAAAGTTTTGATACTCTTCCAAGTCGCCAGAAGCTTATCAAAGATGGTACCTACTCATATATTGCAAGACACATTATATTAGATAATATAATTTAATATCTAAGAATATATTTCATGTTGCTGCATTTACCCAATGCAACTGCATCAAAATAATGGGAAACAATTTTAGACAACAAAATAGTTTATTCCATGTAACGTATCATTTTAATTGTAATTTACTTCTATATTTATTTCTTCATAACATTATATTAATTGATAAATGAAATCTACTTTGTTTTGATGTTGTTAAGTCGAAATAGATGCAAACATCGCGAACATAATGGACTAAAAGTCCCCATAAACTCGCATGCCTAAGTGTCTACTTGGTGTTGATGATTTATATTACCTGAATGCCTCTCTACACAGTTATGCCCTCCCCCCCCCCCCCCCCCCCCGTCTTTTAGCCACGGTAGCATGATTCTTACGCAACTAAAAAGTGTTATTCTTTGGCTAAAATATACAGAGATGAGAGACTCCATTTCAATTGGATCGCAAGCAATACACATGCACTTGGTTAAATATATATTAATAATGTATTTATCAATGATCATAATAAAATGAGTATCTCGTTTGCTAATAAATGTATATTCAGGGTCAAAATGAAAATTCCAGAAAAATGAAAATGATCATGTAACATTTAAAAAGGACATAAAGTGCTGATTTTTGTAAAACGTCAGTAACAAGTTTAAACTGTTTGGAATACGTTGCTATGCCAACAGTGTTGCATTTCGGAGATCGTTTATGGTACCAATTTGATGATTGACCCTGACCCTCCGACCCAATACATTCCGTAGTGTTCTTTGCGGATAAGGCTCGAGGATACAGAGGCAATGCCACGGGTTTCATGTGTATTGCAAATGACGTCGTGCCAATAACAGTCTGGAAGCGCTGTGTCGAGCTTTCTGAATCTGACCAATGTATGGCCGACGAGCACGAATTGGACCATGGTTTTGTCTCTAACGGTTTATGATCGTCTGTGCATGAACACCGTTACGCAAAGGATTACTTGTAAGAAATGAGTACGTAGGAGAGTCAACGTAATAGCCCGATGAGAACGTAACGCTGTTACACGAACGCGGCCGGGTCTAACACTATCTTTCACATATCTAGTGGTAGTGTACCGGTTTGCAAGAATATGAACAGTCTATCTGAACAGCCAACATGACGGGCAATGGTATTTACCAATGACCCGATCCGGAGTATACAAAGAGCCTGATTTCGCTCAGTTTCAAAAAGATAGGCAGCACTAAATACACGTGTGTTTTTTAACAAATTCAGTGTTTTTATCTGTGCTAAAAAGCCGGATGTTGGGCATGTGTAAAGTAAGGAAAGCGTTTGTTGTACTCGGACGCATAAATAATTCGAAGATTTTGAAAAAAAATAAGCATAATGATGACCCGCAATTAAATCCTGATAGCCATGTAAAACACGTTTCCAAACATGTATGTTAACAAAAGAAAGTGTAAAGTTTTCATTTTGTGTCAGTGTAAAACTCAATTCCGGGTCGAAAACGTTTACAATGTAATTATATATATATGGTAGGACAAACATAATACAGAAAGAATCGCTGTCACATGTGTAAAGAATACCACATCTATAAGACAGCGAAGGGTTGCAGAAACAGTGAAAGTGGCACCATAATAAATACAGAACCTTACATATTTTATAAATGGTATTCTTAATTTTTACTTTAGTAAGTGTTTGATTGATCGATTATAAACCACCAAAGGCAAAATTACATCAACTTGCCTTTTCCCGTGGTGAACCATAAGATGGCGTGGGTTCGAAAGTCATTCAGACTGTTGAACTACTAAGATTCTATCATTCAAGAAATGGTGTCATTAGAATCCGTACTAGTACACTATAGCTGGAATAGTGGTATAGTTTTAATCTATGAATATAATTGATTACTTCAGATCTTCAGATGTCTACCCATGCCAGATGCATACATAGAAATGTTTTAAAATGCACATTCCAAATTTCATGAATAGTTAATGTAAGGATATCATAAAATAAGCCAATGACACCTTGTTTAGACATGGACATTGTACTTGACCTAAACAGCGAATTGATATTTTCTTTCTATTTGATTTAATTATATATTTCTTCATAGTATGCCTGCGGTTTGCAGTTTGATTAAATATAATAAATATACAGCTATAAATGTAACTAGGTAACTATGTAACTATATGTATAACTTATCAAATGCATGTTATTTCAATTAATAATGTCTGTGAAATGGTTAATGAAATGTACACATGATTTAAGCACTTAACATCAGCTATAGAGGAACAACATATATAATTAGTACAGGATTACAACAATTGCATAGTACTCTTACCCTTTATAATGTTTAGTTATTATGGTTCAATAGTTTTGTTTTCATCCAGTCAAACTTCTGTTTGGATAAGCAATACATCGGTTTCATCATTTGTTTTTGTATTCTAACTGCGTAATGAACATTCATGTACAAAACAAAACATTAAAGTGAAAAAGAATATTGTTAGTAACATACTTTTTCTGTCATTTACCTAAAGGTTTGAAAATAATAAATATAGTTGGTACATGCACATATCACTGCGCTTCATGTGTTTAGTAAGAATGATACCCAAACCTTAGCCCATACTTTATAAATAGCAGTCGACTCAGATTCACGTTATATAACATCTAGCACAATTAAAATATATATGGAAGCCTGTGGGTCCAGGAAGTATAGTAAGTAAACCTTCTTTCTAGACGATGATATAATCTTATATATCTTAATATGGATAATAATTCTGAAATGCTTGACTTAAAATATAGCTAAACACTTCGCAAATTTGGTTTCAACTACGAATTATCCCACTAACATGACGGAAATTAGAGCTGTGTAAATCGGCTGGGCATTATTTGATTGTAAAATGCATCAAATTGTAACATTTCTTTGCACATGTGAAAACATCGGAGTATTTTTATGAGTTCCGGCAAGCTTTGAAGTTATTGGGAACTGTTTGGTGTAGCTATGGCAGTTTAAAGATGCGTATTGATACACTGCAACAAATGTGCAGAATTGTCAAAAATGAAGGGGTGTCATCAAACCATCAAAATCATGATAAAGCGAGTGGATTGGAAAATCTTGGGTTGTATCCAACAATCATTCTTAAGATTATTCTTAGAATTCAAAAATGATTTTTTAAAAACACACACTTAGAAGCCAAGTTTGTAGCAACTATCCACGGAACGTAAATAAAAAATGGTACTGATGTAAAATACGCAAATTATCTAAGTAGTGAACCCTCAATTTGAATATTG
The DNA here is from genome assembly GCA_029582155.1 of Panopea generosa. Taxonomy (NCBI): domain Eukaryota; kingdom Metazoa; phylum Mollusca; class Bivalvia; order Adapedonta; family Hiatellidae; genus Panopea; species Panopea generosa. Next base: position 27,491,416 of record CM055894.1, on the reverse strand, counting down.
CATCCCTAGTAGACTGTGATAAATGTTTGAATTATGAAATACAAGTTAATGTTGTAATACCAGGATAAATATGCATGATGTAAATGAGGTTTTGATCAATCGATTTACATGCATATTGCTTTATTGATACTTAATTTTGTATTATTAATAATACGAGTTTATTGAAATATAGACATCGACTTTGTAGAAAGTGTATGCTTACTTTAACATTTATTCTATATAACTTAGTCTAATTAACAAAAGTTATTTTTTATTAAAATCACAATGTTTAAGTCAAAGCCATAATAGTTACATGAAATGATTTAAGGTACTTGTAATGTATGTTGGATACCATTGACTCATGATGGATACTTATGTTCAATTGATAGTTGTTACAATAGTCACTTACTATGACATTATTTTGTTTGGTATAAAGAAACTAAATAAGAACAATGTACATCTAATTCTGTTGTTTGTGATTTTATATGAACACCGTTTAATCGAGTATATTCGTTACTAAGCTCTCATGTAGCCACCATCTTGTTATGGAAAGAGGATAGTAATTTGAATACAAGTCTGTAGTATCAGGTGTACCATACTGAGACGTCCAGTTGGCTGCGGGAGCTGGATTTTCGTTGTCGCCGTTACTTGCATTACACAACAAATACTTGTCAGTCTCCTTCTCGCGCCATAGAAAAGATGAGCTTTACCCTATTGTAGCATTAGATGGACCCCCTAAATAATTTTATTTTGTATCATATTATTTGTTTGGTTAAATTGCACTTTAATAAATGTTGATGTTGTTGAAAGGCTATTCATTTGTTTGATATATTTCAAAATAGATACATAGTAACAATAAATATAATGTGATGTTAAGAAAATATTGATAATTTTTTTCTAAAATATATTCTTATAATCCTTTATATTATATAGTTAATGAATTATTGTCATTATATAAATGTTGTATATTTGTTATATTCTGACAAACGCCGTTTTCATTTCATTGACTAATAAACATGTTGCATTTTAACACCGTTGTCATGGTTGCATTGCTAATTTATAGACGATATTACTGTTATAATTAAAGAGAATGATTATTATGTTCTAGTCATGCATGTATGTACTTACACAACACATTTAGACTCTGTTTGATGCTCGGGAAATCTATCTGCCTTCTGATGCGAGTCACGCATGTTATGGTCTTGTTATTGTCTGTTTTGTCAGGGGTGAACGTCATAATACTCGTTACTGTCGTCAGATAACTTGGAGTAATTGTTAAAATATTTTCTACATTATGTAGAGTAGTCTCCCCTATCTTCCAGGTGACTATCGCTGCAGGTCTTGTAGCAGATGTTATACATACAAGTATTGTAACATCACCAGATAGGGCAATCAAACTTCCTGAAGTCGTCTTGTTGGCTAATGTTGGTGTTGTAGTAGGTACTGAAAAAGGTTTTAAATATACAAGATATTTGAACGTTTATATTGAATATTAATCTTGAAACATGTAAAACAAATTAATATAATTAGATAAGCTATTTCAAATAAAAAAGCTTGAATGAATTAACACACTTGTTGACATCAGTTATTTTCAATTTTTATTTGTTATCATATTTGTTGTTCATACATATATCCAAAAACGTTGAAAACGAAATTAGATTTATTGGCTTTAATTGGTACATTTATATTGCTCCTTACAGCCAGGAATATAATGCCTTATGATAATCTATTTCTAAGTATAACTTATAATGGTTAATTTGTTACTATTGCAGTCGGTAGCGTACATAAACTACATTTTGTCTTAAATAATCTTATTTTCTTAAAATAAATGAATTTCGAAAGTCAATATTTGTATAGTAACATAATTATTCAAATCAAAGTTGTCTGTAATATTGCTTAGATAAATATACAAGTATATCAAAGTTAGTTCTCTTTTGATACGTGTTAATGTACTGTACAAAAAGGTACGGAACATTACAGTTATAACTGTTGCAAATTTATTTTCTTTTATAATTTTCAAACCATGTAAATTGTGATAGATGCGCTTGTCGCAGTCTGGTTTGAAGATTGGATATCATGTTTGTTTACATACAATTTTATCCACATGTATAGCATACATTGTGAACGTGCCTCAAAAGCGTACAACAAAATAAATATACGGCTGTTGTGATTTTAATTATCTTACATTATAAAATAGCATTGTACTGATTTCACGGTCTATTCATGATCCAACGGGTTTCCATGTTTGTCCTTGAAATAGCATCTTTGTAGATATGGATTAATAACTGGAACCGACTAATATAACCTAGCATTACATGTATGTTAATCCCAAAACAATTGATATCGATACCAATCATCCGTTTTTGGTTTTTGGTATGATAGAATTATATTATATAGTGATGGATTTCACGACAAACTATATGTACAGCATTTCAATCTGATAATAAATCTTAATACATGTCTGAATTGCATTAGAATAAAACATATTAAAATAACCTCTAACCAGTGTATTTTCAGTGACATGTTTTGTTTGCGGTACTTCAATACAATTACATGTATGTGTAATGAGTACGCATAGTGTTATACTGACCTGCAAATGTAACATTTGGAGAAACCGGTGTATACAGTTCGGTGAGCAATCCCGGGAAAGATGTTATCCCACATCTGAACCTGACAGTAGTGTCTGAGTTGTCAGTAAATGTTGTATACCTCGCCAGGGTTAGCTTTGATGTGTAATCTTTCTCTGGACTTACACAGCTGGTGTTTGCACTGCTGCTCGTAACTCCTGGCGAAGTGTAATTATATTTTGATGCACTCTCCTGTTAAAACAATAGATATTCCATTTGAAAGTGGTTTCAAATGTGTATCTAATTAAAAGAGTGAAATTTCTGTTTCGATGGTATGAAATGTCTAATACAGTATGTAGAAGTGTTTATCTAACCAATGATATATAATCTACGGTATCATTTAAATAACAGTCAAAGTTTATTGACACGTTTGTTTTCTTGTTTGTTTGTCTTAACAACCTGTCAGAGCACCACAGAACTAAGATTATTTTTGTCACTTTATAATAGGTTATAAATAAATAATTATAAACAGTGTTATAAATAATTATATATAAACAGTGTTAAACTTTTTATCATTATTTGTCTTGAAACTAGTTGTCAGTACCAAGTATTCTGTCATAGCAATCTGATTGTGTAACATGCACCATGTTTAATCATTTCATATTTTATTGATTGTACCGTTTACTTGATTTCAATTCAATCTACATGTACATGAACAATGTATTTGCTACCACAGCTACCACAGTTACACGAAAGGCAAAGGACGTATTTTGATCAGATATTACAAGATTAGTGCAACTGATAGACAGATATTGTTTTAATGGTCCATACATGAGGTATATTTAGAACACTATCAAATCGTATGTACAGATAAGATAACGTTCGTGTTAAACGATTCTCAAAGCTATGATTGTCACTGGTAGCATTCGGCATTTGCATTTTACTGTATGATGTTTATTATACACTATATTAGAAGCAACTGTAAAAAAGTTCGATTATTGCATATTTTTGCCGATTTACGACCGTTACGAATTGTACACTAAAAGTAGCTATTATGCAATATGTGTTTTTTGTAAAATCATAGATGAAGGGGTTCACCTACGTAAATAGTTTCCGTATTATTCAATAGTATTCTACAAAAGTATTCTACTTCCGCCACCATATCGCAAATTAAGTGGTTTTCTGCCAAGTATAGTTAAATTGTATCTGCCATTTTCAAATTGATACTTTGCTAAAACAATTGATTAATGTCCAGAAGCAACATACAACAATTAGTCCGTGTTTGTAAAATAACAAAATTATATATGTTCAACCTTTCATAATATTAACTGAATCTTTATATGCATGTACTGTGGTTTAAACATATTTTATCTCCAGTATCCGACTCGTATATATATATTTGAAAGATACATTTTGTATATACAAGTTTTAACACTGTATGAATGATAAAGTGTAACATGTGTTTCATAGTGTATACATATAATAATGTAAGTAGGGAACAGAACCGTTTTATTATAGCCTTTTAGTGGTATTGTAAATAAGATATGTTTAACACAGCGAAAGCATTATAAACAAACGCGTGCGATGTTTACTTATTACAGAAAATGTGAACCTCGAGAAGTAACGGATTGTCATGTCATTTACTGTATGCACCATCGGATTTAAGTTAATTACACAGCACAAGCATTGATATGGTTATACAAGTCACATATAGAGTGTATTTTAGTTACATATTGCCTGGTGACCTTATAATGTTGTTGTCTTTATAATGGAAACAATCAAAAACACCCTGTAATTGCTTTTCCGATTTCGTTCAAGATGCATCACCTATAACTTTCTTCTCAGTAAATGACAAAGTTTATTGAATCTTAAAGATGAAGGTCAAAATCACGGTTGATTCCATCCTTGTAGTTTATCAGCATTTTCCTTGTATTCGTCATTGTTTTAGCATTACTTGATACTGGCCAATGAGAGACTTTATCGTGGAACGCGATTTAGTGTTTGGTTAACAAAACTATTATACACTAAATATAAGAATTATACACTAAATCGACAAAATACAATATTAGTTATTGATCTGAATATCAACAATATATAATGTTTGATATAGTTGTGCACATTTACTGCAGCGATCGATCACATCAAGGCAATATAGGTGACGAGGCCTCTTTAAGGAAATGGGTTATCCCTGTCAAATAAATGCGACACTTATCCAACATCCGAAACGTGATGATTAAATTAATTTCTAAGCTTCTTTCAATCATCGTAAATTAAAAATGTTAAAATGGTATTACTGAAGTGACTATTATTACAATTATCAATTTTTTGTTGTTAGTAATAACAAAGTTAAATATCAATTACTTTATTATGTATAATGCTTATCACTAACAGAATTATTGTATAAAATCAGGTTCTATATAATAAGTTAATTTACCGTAACATAGAACCATGTGAATGCTGGTTGGGGGTAGACACAGTTTGTTCTACATTCCAGTGTAACGGCAATGACTGACAAGTCTTTGGATCCATCTGGTACACGGTCATACTGTATGGATGTTGGAACAGCTAATGAAAAATTATAAAACATTCAACCGTTAATGTAATTTTTGATAACAGCCATTGGCACATGGTGAAACAATGGTGATGGACGCACTTAAAAACAACAATAAAAAACCCAGCTCTTCCCCACAATAAAAAAACAACCTTAATAACAAAATGTAAACTAGGACACTTGAAAAAGTGGTTATGAATAAGGTAGAAAAGCTCTTCTATTTTGAGGTTACTGACTGTAACTGGGTGATGCCTGCACGCCTCTGCGTAGGAAATGATGGTTTTGCTGACATTTGAAACCTGAAAACGTTTGTTTAGAAAAAATCAAAGGTATTTCAACGTTTCATTGTATTGATATTTGTCCCCACATTGATCCTACTTCGGCTTTTCAGCCTAAAACATTGTATGGTCGGCATTAGATAGCTATAGTAGTTTAAACACATGTTATTGCTCTTAGGCAAAGAGATTGTATCACAAGTTCTATCAGCATTGGCCCTTCCCTACACAAAATAAATTACAAATACTTGTACTCAAAATGACAATTACAGATAAACAACATGTATATAAAATAGACACGTTGACTTAGATTTCAGACAACCATTATAGAGATGAGGGATTTAGAAATCAAGAAAACGACAACATTATTGATAATAAGTCTAAAAAATACGATTTTTGATTAACTTACAGTAAACCACCAACGTCAACACTTGTTTGCTGTCACCCGATTTACATGTCCACCACTTTCCATGATTATTTTGACTGAGCCCAGTAATGTTAACATACATATGATTGTCATCAGCTGTGTATGTGTGTCCCTTTGTAAGCACAATACAATGTTGTAGTACACATTGTGCATGGGGTGATGAACCAGGGCCTGTCTGGGGTATATCCTGTGTGTTTGTTATAAACCACTCCACTGTTGTATTAGATGAGAAGCCAGTAATACTACACACCAGTTGTATAGATGATCCCTTCACTGGAATTACATTGTCACGAATCTCTACCGAGTTTATCGTCACTGACAGTAAAATATTTTTATCGTAAGAATACATGCATATCATCAACCTATTTCTCCCAAACTTTTACTATATTAAATAAACTATGTATTTAAAGTTAATAGTTAATGTGAAATATATATTTTTCTACTGAGTAAACTACACCAATGGACAGTAATACAAAATGGAGAGACTATCAAACGTTTAATGCTTTCTTAGTATCAATAACATCTCTGTTGTTATCACACATAAGCTTATTTTTCTTCAGCAAATTAAAGTCAGTTAAGAATACCATTTGTTTCGCTTATTTGCAATACCATTCTACTGTCAGTTTTTGCTGTGGATTACATTGTTACTGCGCGTATTCTCAATACATATATGTTGTAATGTGCAGTTTATATACATGCCAGTCGTTACTTGAATTGACATATGCGAAAGAAGTAAGAAGTGTGAATTGAGTGAATGAGATTTGTAATTTCTCAGTTGCAACATGCACGTTACACATCTGAGAATAAGAAAGTTGCCATTTGGAATATTTAAAATTGTCAACCTGCTACACGCTGCAATTGACTCACATAGACGTTTGAGTTTGTACATGTACATTAAATGAAATATAAACAAGTGAAAATGTAATATTAAGGAATCTGAGTACCATTCTTCACAGTTTTGATCCGATTGCGCATGATTAGCAGACAGGCAACAGTAGTTGAATGTTGTAACCACGCTGTTGAAAAAACACTTCTGAACAATGAAATTGCATTACACAGCCGCCACACGACAGAACGACATTTGTCAAGTTTCTGACAACACGATATAGCAGAAGTCATACACCATATATTTATATAAATGACTATCAATGGGGAACGGCGTGATAATTGACGGCAATAAGGTTAAATACTTTCACCGCTATATTTTATACATTAGAAAATATTACTTTTCACGAATATCTGAACTACTGATTGTTATATGGTCAATTGTCACCTCTAGCAAATAGTGCAAAAAAATATATTCATATAACCGTCTCGTATTACAGATAAATGTTGATTGTTTCAGCTATCAATATTGTTTTTATTATCAATTAATCATGGTATATGAAACATATTCAAACACTCAGAATGTATTAAGGTCATTGGGAAAAAGTCAACTGGGTAACTGTTCTGAGGTTTGTTGCCGGAGATTCATCAGAATTTTGAATATTATATGTTGAATGCCATTTTAACATATATATATATATATTTAAATTACCAGCAACAATTGATATACAGTCAAATCTGTCTTAAGCAGCCAGTTAAGTGAAAAGGTAAAATCGGCCTTTTAAGACAGGTAATTGCCTAAAACAGGTTGATTTGCTCTAAAAGCAAAGAAATGGAAATAGCTATTGTGGTTGCTTAAGACAAGTGGCTGCTTAATAAGGTGACCGCTAACACAAGTTTGACAGTACTACGCTTTTGACCGTATGATCAGAAAAAGGTCAGAAACAGGCATCTTGAGCAAAACAATTTAAATCACAAATAAGTAAAACACTATGATCAATCAGAAGCCACCATTCTACAATGGTATTGCTGATTATGTAACTAAAGCCTATGCTTTAGCAAAATAAGCCACAATAGCATCCTATGCTACAGCAGTAGAAGCCATAACTGCATCCTATGTCACAGTAGTAAAAGCCACCACTGCATCGTATGCCATAGCAACATAAGCCACCACTGCATCCTACATCCCAGCAGAAGAAGCCACCACTGCATACTATGCAACAGCAGTAAAAGCCACAACTGCATGCTTTGTCAGAGTAATAGAAGCTACCACTTTATCCTATGTCACAGTAACAGAAAATGGCACTGCATCCTATGTCGCAACAGAAGAAGTCACCACTGCATACTATATATCAGCAGTAGAAGTCACCACTGCAAACTCGGTCACAGCACTAGAAGCCACCACTACATTAAATATCAAAGCAACATAAGCTACCACTGTATCCTATGTCGCAGCAGATGAAGTCACCACTGTATCCTATGTTACAGCAAAAGAGAAGTCATCACTTCATACTATGCCACAGCAGTAAAAGCCACCACTGCATCATATGTCACAGCAATAGAAGCCACCACTGCATCCTACGTCACAGCTGTAGAAGTCACCACTGTATCCTATGTCACAGGTGTAGAAGCCACCACTGCATCCTATGTCACAGCAATAGAAGCCATCACTACATATTATGCCATAGCAATAGAAACAATCACTAAATACTATGCAACAGCAATAGAAGCCATCACTACATACTATGCTACAGCAATAGAAGATATCACTACATGCTATGCCATAGAAATAGAAGCCATCACTACATACTATGCCACAGCATTATAAGCCATCACTACACACTATGTCACAGTAGTCGAAACCACCTCTGTATCCTATGTCACAGTAGTAGAAGCAAACACTGGATACTATGTCACAGTATTAGAAGCCACCACTGCATCCTATGTCACAGCAATAAAAGTCATAACTACATACCATGTCACAGGAACAGAAGCCATGACAGCATCCTATATCACAGTAGTAGAAGACACCACTACATCCTATGTCGCAGTATTAGAAGCCACCACAGCATCCTATGTCACAGCAGTAGAAGTCACCACTGCATCCTATGTTGCAGTATAAGAAGCCACCACAACATCCTATGTCACAGCAGTAGAAGCCACCACAGCATCCTATGTCACAGCAGTAGGAGGCAACACTGCGTTCTATATTCAAGCAGTACGAGCCACCACTGCTTCATATTACCCAACAGTAAAAAACACTACTGCATCCCATATCCCAGCATTAGAAGTCACTACTGCATCCTATATCACAGCAGTAGGAACCAACACTGCATCAATTATCCCAGCAGTAGAAGCGACAATTGCATCCTTTGTCACAGTAACATAAGCCACCACTGCATCTTCCTATGTCATAGAAGATGAAGCCAACCTTGCATCATATGTCCCAGTAATAAAAACCATCACTGCATCATATGTCACAGCTGAAGAGGCCACCACTTCATTTCATGTCACTGCAAAATAAGCCGCAATGGCATCTTGTGTCCCAGCAGTAGAAGCCAACACTGCATCCTATATCACAGCATTATAAGTCATCACTGCTTCATATGTCAAAGCTGATGAAGCCAACAATACATATTATGTCCCAGCAATAGAAGTGACCACTGCATCCTATGTCACAGCTGAAGAAGGCAAACTGCATCTTATGTCCCTGCAATAGAAGACACCACTGCATCCTATGTCACAGCAGAAATAGCCAACACTGCATCCTATGTCGCAGCAGAAGAAGTCGCCACTACATCCTATGTCACAGTATTAGAAGCAACCGCTGCATCCTATGTCAAAGCAATAGAAGTCATAACTACATACCATGTGACAGCAATAGAAGCCCCCACTGCATCCTATGTTTCAGTATTGGAATCCACCACAGCATCCTATGTCACAGCAGTAGAAGCCACCACTGCATACTATGTCATAGCAGTAGGAATCAACACTGCTTTCTATATCCAATCAGTACAAGCCACCACTGCTTCCTATTACCCAGCAGTGGAGAACACTACTGCATACTATATCCCAGCATAAGAAGTCACTACTGCATCCTATATCACGACAGTAAGAACCAACACTGCATCCTATATCCCAGCAGTAGAAGCGACAATTGCATCCTTTGTCACAGTAATATAAGCCACCACTGCATCATCCTATGTCATAGTATATGAAGCCAACCTTTCATCTTATGTCCCAGTAATATAAACCATCACTGCATCCTATGACACAGCAGTAGAAGCCACCACTGCATCCTATGTCATAGCTGAAGAAGTCAACATTGCATTTCATGTCACTGCAAAATAAGCCACAATTGCATCATGTGTCTCAGCAGTAGAAGCCACCACTGTATTATATATCACAGCAGATGAAGCCAACCTTCCATCTTATGTCCTAGCAATAGAAACACAACTGCATCCTTTGTCACAGCATAAGAAGCCACTACTGCATCCTATGTCACAGCAGAAGAAGCCAACACTGCTTTTCATGTCCCATCAGTAGAAGCCACAATTGCACCTTGTTTCCCAGCAATAGAAGCAACCACTGCATTCTATGTCACAGCAGATGAGGCCACCACTGCATTCTACGTCACAACATATGAAGCAAAACTGCATCTAATGTCCCAGCAATAAAAGCCACCACTGCATCCTATGTCACAGCAGTAGAAGCCACCACTGCATCCTATATCACAGCAGAAGAAGTCACGAATGCATCCTTAATCACAGCAGAAGAAGCCAACATTGCATTCAATGTAACAGCAGAAGAATTCACCACTGCATCATATGTCACAGCAGATGAAGCCACAACTGCATTTTATGTCACAGCAGTAGGAGCCAACACTGCATCCTATAGCCCAGCAGTAGAAGCCGCCACTGCATCCAACGTCACAGGAGAAGAAGCCACCACTGCATCCTATGTACCTGCAGAAGAAGCCACCACTACATTCAATGTCACAGCAGAAGAAGCCAACACTGCATCCTACATCACAGCAGAAGAAGCCACCACTGCATCCAATGTCACAGCAGCAGAAGAAGCCAACACTGCATCCTACATCACAGCAGAAGTAGCCACCACTGCATCCAATGTCACAGCAGTAGAAGAAGCCAACACTGCATCCTACATCACAGCAGAAGAAGCCAACACTGCATCCTACATCACAGTAGAAGAAACAACCACCTAATCCTGTGTCACAGATGCAGTAGCCAACACTGCATTCTATATCCCAGCAATAGAAGCCACCACTGCATCCTATATCACAGCAAAATAACCCACAACTGCATCCTATGTCCCAGCAAAGAAGCCATAACTGCATCCTCTATCACAGCAGAAGAAGCTACCACTGCATACTATCAAACAGCAGAAAAAGCCACCACTGCATCCTATATCCCAGCAATAAAATCCACTATTTCATCCTAGGTCACAGCAGTAGAAGTCACCGCTGCCTCATATGCCGCAGTATAAGAAGCCACAACTGCATCATATGTCGCAACAGTAGAAGCCACTACTGCATCCTTTGTCACAACAGTTGGAGCCAACACCGCATCATATATCCCAGCAGAAGAAGCCACCGCTGCATCCTATTTCACAGCAGAAGAAGCCACCACTGCATCCTATGTCAAAACAGAAGACATCAACACCGAATCCAATATTACAGCAGGAGAAGCCACAACTGAATCCTATGTACCGGCAGAAGAAGCCACCACTGATTCCTATGTCACAGCCGAAGAAGCCACCACTGCATTTCATGTCACTGCAAAAAAAGCCACAATTACATCTTGTGTCCCAGCAGTAGAAGCCACCACTGCATCCTATGTCACAGCATTAGAAGACACCACTGCTTCCTATGTCATATAAATAGAAGCCACCATTATATACTATGACACAGTAGTAGAAACCACCACTGCATCCTATGTCACAGCAGTAGAAGCCACCATTGTATCATATGTCGCAGCAATAGAAGCCATCACTGAATCAAATGTCGCAGCAATAAAAGCCATTAATGCATCATATGTCACCGCTGTAGAACTCACCACTAAATTATATGCCACAACAATAGAAGCCATCACTATATACTATGTCACGGTAGTAGAAGCCACCACTACATACTATGTCACAGCAGTAGAACCCAACACTGCATCCTATGTTACAGCAATAAAAGCCTTCAATGCATCATATGTCACAGAAATAGAATCAAACACAACATACTATGTCACAGCAATAGAAGCAACCACTGCTTCCTATGTCACAACAATAGCAGCCATCACTACATATTATGTCACAGCAATAGAAGCCATCACTACATATTATGTCACAGTAGTAGAAGCCAACACTACATACTGTGTCACAGCCGAAAAACCCTCACTGCAGTCTATGTCACAGCAGTTTAATCCACCACTGCATCCTGCGTCACAGAAATAGAAGCCACCACTGCATCCTACGTCATAGAAATAGAAGCCATCACTACATACTATATCAAAGCAGTAGAAGCTACCACAGCATCCTGTGTCACATCAATAGAAGTCATTACTACATACTATGTCTATGTCACAGCAATAGAAGCCATCACTGCATACTATGTCACAGTAGTCGAAACCACCACTACATACTTTGTCACAGCAGTAGAAGCCACCACTGCATCATATGTTACTGTAATAAAAGCCACCACTGCATCATATATCACAGCTGTAGAAGCCACCATAAATCCTATGTCACAGCAATAGATTACATCACTACATACTATGTTACAGTAGTAGAAGCTACCACTACATACTATGTCACAGCTGTAAAAGCCACCGCTGCATCTTATGTCAAAGTATTAGAAGTCACCACTGCATCCTATGTCACAGCAAGAGAAGCCATCACTACAATATATGTCACAGCAGTAGAAGCTACCACGGAATTCTGTGTCACATCAATAGAAGCCATTACTACATACTATGTCTATGTCACAGCAATAAAAGCCATCACTACATACTATGTCACAGCAGTAAAAGCCACCACTGCATCATATGTAACTGCAATAAAAGCCACCACTGCATCATATGTCACAGCTGTAGAATCCAACACTAAATCATATTTCACAGCAATATATTCAATCACAGCAAGAGAAGCCATCACTACATACTATGCCACAGCAATAGAAGCCATCACTACATACTATGTCACAGTAGTTGAAACCACCTATGCATCCTATGTCACTGCTCTAGAAGCCACCACTGCAACCTATGTCACAGCAATAGAAGCCATCACTACATACTATGGCAAAGTATTAGAAGCCACCACTGCAGCCTATGTCACAACAATAGAAGCCATAACTACATACTATGTCACAGCAATAGAAGCCACCACTGCATCCTATGTCACACCAATAGAAGCAGTCACTACATAGTGTGTAACAGTAGTAGAAGCCACCACTGCACCCTATGTCACAGCAATAAATGCCACCACTACAAACTATGCCGCAGCAATAGAAACCATCACTATATACTATGTCACAGTAGTAAAAGCCAACACTGCATCCTTTGTCACAGCAGTAAAAGCCACCACTACATACTATGTCACAGCAATAGAAGCCATTACTACATACTATGTTACAGTAGTAGAAGCCATCACTACATACTATGTCACAGCAATAGAAGCCATCACTACATACTATGTTACAGTAGTAGAAGTCATCACTGCATCCTATGTCCCATCTATAGAAGCCATCACTACATACTATGTCGCTGCAATAGAAACCATCACTACATACTATGTCACAGTAGTAGAAGCCGCCACTGCATCCTATGTCACAGCTATAGAAGCCAACACTGAATCCTATGTCACAGCAATAGATACCACGACTGCATCCTGTCATGCAGTCATAGCCTTCACTGCATCCTATGTCAAACCGACAGAATTTATCACTAAATTATATTTCACAGCTGTAAAAGCCACCACTACTTCCTATGTTAAAACAGTAGAAGCTAACAAATCATCCTATGTCAGTGCAGTTATGGCAACCATTGCATCCTATATCACAGTAATAGAAGCCACCACTGCTTCCTATACCACAGTTAAAAAAACTACCGCTGCATCCTATGTCACAGCAGTGGAAGCCATCACTACAGTCTATATCACATTAATAGAAGCCATCACTGCAACACTTTTAGAAGCAAACAATTCAACCTATATCACTGCTATAGAAGTCACCAATGCATCCTATGCCACAGCTATTGAAGCCACCACTGCATCCTATGTCGCAGCTATAGACGTCACCACTGCATCCTGTATTACAACAGTAAAAGCCATTAGTTCTTCCTATGTCACATCAGTAGAATTTACTACTGCATTCTATGTCACAGCAGTAGAATCCACTACTGCATCCCATGTCACTGCAGTAGGAGCCACCAATTCAACCTAAGTCATAGCGGAAGCCGTCACCCTTGCATACCATGTCATAGCAGTTGAAGCCACCATTGCAACCTAGGTTACAGTAGTAGAAGCCGTCACTGCAGCCCATGTCACAGCCGTTAACTCAACCACTGCAGCCACTGCAGCCTACGTCAAAGCAATAGAAACAACCACTGCATCGTATGACACATCAGTAAAAGCCACATCTGTTTCTTTTGTCACAGCAGCAGAAGCCACCATTGTAGCATATGCCAAAGCAGTAAAATTCACCACTGTAGCCTATGCCACAGCAGTAGGTTTCACCACTGTAGCCTATGTCGCAGCAGTATAATTCAAAACTGCAGCCAATTTCACAATGTGCATGAACCGTTGTTCGATTTGCACCTAAACTTCTTATCAATAGTCTTAGATCAATAAACACTTACCTGATTGCACAACATATGCAGAATAAATGATCAATACCAAAAACGAGTCCATGCGAACCTAAAATCAGCTGAAATAAAATAAACAAAACAAGTATATGTAGAATTAAAATTAAATATAGTATTTAAAAGTAGTTGTAGAAGAAGTAATAACAATAGTAGTAGTAGAAGAAGTGGTAGTAGTAGCAGTAAAAGTAATAATAGTAGTAAAAGTAGAAGAAGTAGTAGTAATTGAAGTAGTAGTAATTGAAGTAGTAGTAGTAGTAGCAGTAGTAGTAGTAGTAATTGAAATAGTAGTAGTAGTAGTAGTAGTAGTAGTAGTAGTAGTAGTAGTAGTAGTTGTAGTAGTAGTAGTAGTAATAGTAATAGTAGTAGTAGTAGTAGAAGTAGTAGTAGTAGTAGTAGTAGTAGTAGTAGTAGTAGTAGTAGTAGTAGTAGTAGTAGTAGTAGAAGTAGTAGTAGTAGTAGTAGTAGTAGTATTAGTAGTAGTAGTAGTAGTAGAAGTAGTAGTAGTACTTATAGCAGTAGTAGTATATAAGTATACTCCTTATTAGTAGGTGTTGTTGTTATTGTTGTCGTTATTATTGCTGTAGTGGTAGCAGAAGTAGTAATAATATAATAAGTAAAATGTAAAAGTTCCATTATTAAGATTCGTTGTTGTAGAAGTAATAGTAATAGTAGTAGTAATGGTAGGAGTAGAAGTAGTAGTTGTAGTTGTAATAGTAGTATTATGAGTATAAGGAGAAGTAGTAGTAATAATAGTAGTAGAAGTTGTTGTAGTAGTGATAGTTATAATAGTAGTAGTTGTTGTAGTAGATGTAGTAGAATAAGAAGTAGTAGTATTAATAGCAATAGTAGTAGTAATAGCAGTAGTAGTAGTAGTAGTAGTATTGGGAGTGGTGGCAGTAGCATTAATGGAAGCCATATAAGTAGTTATAGTAGTAGTAGTAGTTGAAGTAATAGAAGTAATAGTATTATTAAAATAAGTAGTAGTAGTAGTAGTAGTAGTAGTAGTAGTAGTGGAAGTAGAAGTAGTACTAATGATAGTAGAAGCAGTATTAATAGTAGTTTTATATAATTCGTAATAGTTACGATAGCAGCAGCATTAGTAGTAGTAGTAGTAGAAGTTTAGAATAGTAGAAGTAGCAGTTGCAATTTAATGCTCTGCTCCAAGATATATAGATCTAGCACACAGGGGTGCTGTTTCGGGTAAATATATACTGAGCTTCTTGGACTTTGGTTTAGTAAGAACAGTTGGGATGAAGGGAAAGATTAAGAGTATATTTTATGAAGGGTATGAATTTCCTTACTTCCATCGTCTTTGTTTACCCTGATTTATTATATTTCTACAAATTTAGTTTTCCCCTTCAAACCATTGTACAACACAAGAACTTAGTTTCGAGGTAGTTTCGACTCTTTAATCTTCTTGTCATAATTGACTTTGTTGTTGGTCGACTTTTTTGCGACTCATTGGCAGCTGTCGCTCAGCTTTTGGGCATCAAAATGAGACTCTGCAGCTGCCTCAGTACCAACTGCTGTCGTTCCAATGTGAACATCTACTGAAAGTCTCTGATGCCATCCGAACATAAGATAGTGTGCCGGCACACACGTTTAGTGGCATAACTGGCATAGAACCACTATTGAAAACTGGAAAAGCTTCCGGGTTAGTCGCATAATAGCGATTATAAATAATCATTGTTTCTTCTTTAAAATGCATTTTTTACTTGAAGGGCATCATTGATGTAGATTGATTATTTTAAAAGCATTGTCATGTTTTAATGGTGAATTTAGAAGAAAAAAAATGCTTGGATATTTTGGTATGAAGATTTCGGAAGACTACTTCCACTTTGTCAACAGTGTACACACGGAAAAAGAAAAACTCTTGGATGACACATGACCGCTACTTTTCTCATAATATTTTTGTACTGTAGTGATTGACAATTACATGTAAGTTTTACTTCTTCCGTTTGGGTCCGTCTATGAATTACAAGCATGCAATTTGTTTTATTGACTAAAGAATTAAGGACAAAAATCAATAAAGGCCTTTCAGGTTTTTGTTGGTTCTCCGTTGTTTTTTTAAGCAACGTTAGCAGTTACAGCATTCGCTCCAATACTTTGAGGGTGAAATGACGTGATACGGGTTTCTTCATTTTGGCTATACCGGAAAGCTCCTTTATGACCTAACTCTCAAAATTCCAATCACAACTAAAGAATATAAGGTCCTGATAGCAGCAGACAGACGGACGGAGCTTTGACCTTGACCTTTGACCAACAGACCCAAGTAAGTCGCATGACACATCGTCTTTTCCTAATGAACATTTATGCCAAGTCATTTAAAAATGCAATCACAACTAAATAAGTAACGGTCCAGACAGGACGAAACACATTGTAAACATTGGATTTTCAAAAACTTGACCTAGAGCTATGATATTGACCTTTAACGAACAGACCCAAGTCATTCACATGACACATCGTCTTGTCCTAATGACATGTGTGCCAAGTTATTTGAAATTTTAATCAAAACTAAAGAAGATACGGTTTGGACAAGAGGAAACACAGTGTATACATTGAATTTCCAAACATTCGACCTTGAGCTATGACCTTGGCGTTTGACGAATAGACCCAAGTAATTCGCATGACACATCGCCTTGTTCTAGTAAACATTTGTGCCAAGTTATTTAAAATTCCAATGACAACTGAAGGAGATACGGTGCGGACAGCAGGGGACGCACGCACGCACGGACCCACGGACACACAGATGGACGGACGCACACACGGACGGACGCAGTCCATTTCTATATCCCCGCTTCGCTCTACGAACAACGGGATAATAACAAATATAGCATTGACTATCTAGTTTGGTTTATCTTATTTCAAATAGATGGTATTGAAATGTGTTGTATGAAAATATTCGTTATTGGTGTCCAGATTTGACCTGTTTAGTTTAAAATTGTTTTTACAATGGTCGTTTAGCATTAAATGATGTTAATGGCACATTTACAGCTTTTTTGACATCACTTCTGCTGTAATATATGTGACAATTCAAAATATATATGCACTGTTTAAATTGAGTACTCAGATTTCACAGTTAAGCGAAAACACTTGGAGAGTATCATCTTCCTAGATTGGAATGTGCAAACAATTGATGTAAAGCATCCGTTATACACTAAGCTATGAAAGTAATAACAATTATGGATTGTGTATCAAGTGGTTTTGAACTGAAAGTCTTTTCAAAACAAGATACTTTATAATATATTTTGAATATAATTTATCCCTTAACCTAGGTGTTCACAAACTGCATCAAATCCAAAAATCTAAGATGATATGGGACGGTTACATGTACCAGAATATATAAGACGACAGTTAGATAGCCAGCGGTTGTTGAAATATATCATCCATGAATAATGACAATGCAAATAGTTTTTCAAGTAGTTTAGGCCACCGGCCCATAATACAAAAACACACAAATATTATAATAATACAACAATGTGTCAAATGGATAAAGGCACTATCAGGAGTAAAAAGAGAAAACACATGAATTATCAAAAATATAGTGTCTAAAATGTTATATCGTCTCTACAAGTGTTAATTTAATCTTATAACGGTGTAGCATAATCATATTTTAGTTTGTTTCAGTTTGGACTTGAATAAAGTATTTCCGTTTATTGAACATTTCTAGTACACATTTGGAGAGTTTTAGCAAATTATCGTTTTGTGTACTCATTAATTTATAGAATAAATGTAATCCATTATGGTTACCATTAAAAAATTCTGAAAGATACTGATTTCTTAAATCATCATAATACGCACATTTCATTATTACATGAAATTCGTCCTCTATTTCTCCAGAGTTACATAAAAAGCATATTCTTTGTTCGTATGGTATATTGGTGTGTCTTCCGGTTTCAATTAAAAGTGAATGAGCTGAACATCGTAGTTTATAGAGTGCTATTTTCAATTTAATTGGAATTTTCAAATTGAAATACCTTTCTACATCTAAGTTTGTTTTGAAATACTTATAATGTCTAGCTATGCTCGACTGATATAAATCAGCATGCCAGTTTTGTAAGGAACAGTCCAATAAACGCTTTTTAAAACTGAATATAAAGGCTTTTTCATCGCCTACATTTTCCGATATCCAAACATATCCAAATCCGTATCTGAAAAGTAATGATTAACATGTGTGGCCCATGTAACCCGTCCTACATCATCAAAACTACGAAGCATGATATAGCATTGTTTGGGATATTTGCGATTATCCATATGGATAAGACGCAACCAATATTTTACGCATTTACAATAATATGTAATATATCAAGGAAATCTACCACATTAACCGAGCGAAAGGGCGTGGAAATAAGTCTTATACAATTTTAAATATCTGGTACAAAACTGGTTTTGAATAATTTCAATTTGAGATGCATATTCATATCCCCAAAGTTCAGATCCATATGTTAATATCGGCACAACCATAGCATCAAACAATTTAAAAAATTCAAAATGGTCAAAAAACCCAACATTTCTTTGAAGTTTATATATTGATATCTTAGATTTTTTACTTTGAATTGCAAGCATTTATTTGGTTTTAGTCCATATTAGTTTCGGAGTAACAAATAATCCCATATATTTATACAGTGACACTGTTTCTATCCTTTTGCCTTCAAATACCCAATGTTCATTACCTCTAAGAAATCCTTCATTTCTAAACACTATTATTTTTGTTTTCTTAAGATTTATTCGCATACCGGTTCTATTGCAAAAGTTAGAAATAACATTGATTTGTGATTGCAATTGCCTAACAGTGTCACTGCAATTTGCCAGGTCATCGGCGTATAGTATTGCAAATATATCATCCACTTCTTCTGAAATAGGGGTCCTCCGTGGCCGAGTGGTCTAAGGCGCCGTCTCAAGATCATTTACCTCTCACCGCTATGGTCGTAGGTTCGAGTCCCGCTCGCTCCAAAAACTTTATGTGAGAAAGTTTCCAGTTACTTGCGGAAGGACGGTGGTTCTACTCAGTCTGACTCAGTCTGAGGTCTTCCTCCACCAGTAAAACTGGATATGCCATATATAACCTGAAATGTGTTGAAAATGGCGTTAAACCCCATTCTTCTGAAATATGTATACCATTTGTACATGTTTGTTTTAACTCATCAACAAGATCATTTATAAATATATTGAATAAAATCGTGCTCAATTTACAGCTTTGTCGGCAACCAATATTGCATTTGAAGATATTAGTATAATCATCACGACCAGTGCGCACGCAAGAAGACATAGCAATAAGTATGGCCAAATATTTTCCACCAACTCCTGTTCTTATAAGACTATTAAATAGCGCCGTGTGATTTATTGTATCGAATGCCTTTGAAAAATCTACAAACAGGCAGTAAAATCGTCCACCTCTCTTACTTATATATTTTTGAACCATGGCCATAAGTGTAAACAAATTATCAATGGTTGAGACACCCTTTTTGAAGCCAGCTTGTACCTGGTCAATCTTATTATTATTTTCTGCCCATATTACTAATCTGTTGTACATCAAACCTGTCAAAATTTTATTCAGTGTGTCTATAAGGGAAATGCCGCGATAATTATTAGCATCATTAAAAGAACCAGCTTTATGAAAGGGACATAGAATACTTTGTCCCCATACTTTCGGAAACACTCCTGTATCGAATATTCTGTTATATAATGGAAGCAAAATATCTGAGATATCTGCAATATTACTTTTTACCATTTCTGCCAGTATTCCACTGGGGCCTGTTGATTTACCAAGCTTAAGGTCACTAATACTTTTTTTTTTAATCCAAGCATTGTAAAAAGAATGATAACATACTAGTATTAACAAAGCGTATCTTTCTATGAAATCAAACACGATGTATCAAAACTTGTTAACACAGATTTAAAATATTTCAAAGACATTTAATGTGTTACTGTCTTTGACAACCATTCAATTCACGAGTTTAGTCCTACAATCAAATACCCATCTGATAGAAAACTATATAGAAAAAAGTGCTACATGTTGAACGTCTCAATATAAGCTTAGTCATTTAAGGTTATTCAAATCCAACTTTGAATGTGTAAATTGTTAAATTGAACTTAAAAATAAATCGATTCGGTTATAGCTTAATTTAGGACAGGTTCGTGAATAATTGAAAACCGGTTTGGAAGGTACATGTATCAACGAACGTTACATGAGATAAAAGGCTATATACAAAATGTCAGTCCCAATGTATTGAAACTGAAATATATATTCTACACTATTATGACAGAAATAGTGTAATTCGTTTAACCACAGTTTCAATACCAGATACTTTTATCGATACAGACAAAGATATTATACCAACTAACCAATTATTTCTTAAACATGATACACTATTATGACAATTTGAACAATATCATAACTTTATATTATACACATCCTGGTTAATACTGCTCATATACTATTTGAGGGCTTGGTCTAGTGGGATAGCATCGGACCAAGGTTCGGAGGGTCGTGGGTTCGATCCTTCGCTACGGTTATGTTTGGGCGAGACACTTTATCCGTATGTACTCAGAATTGGTTTTACATAGGAAGGCTTCGAGCGTCAATTGTTTAAGTTATAGTAACTTTTTCCACAATCGAGAAAAATAAATACTTATTATTTTTTTTTATATATAATTAATAAAGCAGCGGATATATATATATATATTTAATTATTTTTAAGATCTTCTGTGTTGTTTTTTTTTTCAATTTAAAATACCACTCTTCATTAAATAACTTATTAAATAATCTCAATACCACAGCGAGTCCCATATTCATACTGCTTCATGGATACATAGTTTATTATAATATATTTACAATTTCAAATCAAGTAGATTTATCAAGAATAAATATGTATGTTTCTATGTTAAGAGTAAAGTAACTTAATGACTACTTAATACAAATGTATTGTATTAACATTGGTAAATAGCCCAAGTACAACATGCTGTCTGCATTTGATTTAATCTATTTATTCTCCAGTCAGTTATAAAACTTGAAAAAATATATGCCACTTTACCTTGAAGCAACGTTTGCGATGTATTTTAATATGCAACATACGATTAAACAGTCCAAATCAATATCTACTGTGGACATTCTGTTTATAATCCGTTTTAACAAGTGTCATTTACAACAACATCTGAAAGCGATGGTATTTTCAAATTCATATTCAGTGATTAATATATTAGACAATAAACCGGAAGATATGTATAATATCACAAAAGAAATTAAGAGTTAACCGGAAGATAACTATATCGAAGACTCATCACAAAACTATTCTGACTCAGTTACCAGAAACCATTATAAGATATGAAAAAAAAAAGTTAAAATCTTTGCTTTAAAAAATCTCTTAATCTCTTTACATATAATTCTTTAAACATTATATAGATAATTACATGTAACAACTTCAATATTTCAAAACATGATTTTTTTTTTATTTTACACTGTTATTCACACTTGCCATTATTGGTCTCAAGAAAAAAATATCACATTCAACAGTAGTAAAATAGAAAGAGTAATGCTTTAAAAAACAGTTTACTAATCCAATATAGTTTATCAAAACATTCCAGCTCGATAACAATATGTTTTAGGATATAAAAATAAGTGATCAGCTGAGTGTACAGTTACACATTTGTATGTTCAAAATGATTGCTCAAAACACACATCATCATGGCTAACATTCGTGGAGATTTTAGGTAATAAAAAAGGGTAATAAAATAGCAAATAAACAAAAAAAATGTAAACTGGATTGTTTTATCCCTTGTACCACAAAAAACAACTACGTGTAACTTTTAAACTTTCACAATACCCTTTACGTACAGGTGGTTACATGTAAATGCATAACGGTATCGGACATTGCATAGGTAAAGAAAACTTCAAGATTAGGCGAGAATGATCATATGGTAGTTATGTCCAAGAAAGCTAGTGGTACGTTTGAACATTGGCATTGCTTAAATATATATATTTTTTGTTTTTGTTTATTGATTTGAAGGAAACAAGTATAAAATTCTCAGAGAAAATATCAATAAATAAAATGTATAACGGGCTACTTGTTTTGCTTTTGTTTCAATGAATGTTACCGAAGTACACATGTATTATGCTGTTACTAAGAAGCTAGCCGTTGCTTTGAAGTATTTTAATCCCTCAAGTTAGGGTTATGTGCTACATATCCTCTTACATTCGTGCCAATATTCATATTTCCTATTTATGTGCATCTATTCACAACTAAGCACTGGCTCTGTGTAACTATGTATGGGGAAAATAGAAAACTAAACGGGTGGAAAGAGAAAACGCAACTCTAGACTGAATTGAAAAATGGGCAATTTTAATTTTTGCCAAAAATTCAAACATATAGAAAAATAAAGTCTATATTGAAATGAAAATGGGCAATGTTTATTTTTGCCAAATATTCAAACAAATGGAATCATGATAAGCTAATTTTCCACATATCTGGGCAAAAAAAAACCGCCACAGAAGAACCAAGGAACTAAAGTGACTTGGGACGCCGCCCAGATACACAGGGACAGATGCGAAGTTTACGGAATGTCAGTGAAAACTCATCAAAAGTAGTAAATTAAAGCCATGTACATTACATTGTGAACATATGACGATTATTACTAAAAGGATTGATAAATAATGACTAGGTATACAAACTTATTATGCGAAAATAGGGACTATAAATTATGATATAAAAACAAAATTGAATATGTACCCGTAGCCGAAGTACACTTGTTAGAGTATACATTTGAAGTAATCCATAACATAAAAACAAAGTACAATTGTAACAATGTAGTTTTCAAGGTAGGACAAAACATTTAGTTATCACCTATATATTACAGCATCAAGGGTTATGAACCGTTTTCTGAATAATCGCTGCCTCTGACAGTCGACAAAAATAAAAATAAATGTTATGCTGTACCCACAGTATCCGCAATCTGTGTGAAATACATATCGAGTAAAGTGACGCCCATACCTCAATAACAATGTTTATGAATCTCTCGATAGGCATTTAGATGCATTTATATGAGAAAAGGAGCATATGACTATAATCATTTCATATATAAGAATATATACAAGTAGATATCAGTAAAGTTGTGACGGCCGTCGAAAAATTTACTGTTACCGGTGTCTTAACAATGGCTGCATTGGCCTGTCGATTAATTGTTAGATTGTACACAAAGTATCTAATGACTGTATAAAAACAATATTGAACAATTGGACACATGAAAAGTTCGCTGCCTCGTACAGTCGAACTTTTAAACCTGAAGTAAACCTGAATAACAAAACATTAACAATTTACAGCACACTCGACACAATAAGGCTGTTGTATCCATACGCTTGCCGCCTCAGGCAGTCAAGCCACATACACTTTTATGTCGTATAGTTGTATAGGTACTGAATAAAATGGTTTCTCAGTAAGAGAACAAGTCACTGGTAATGGCACACCCGTCAGGAGAATATTTTACATGCTATATTTATTGTAACTTGCTGCCTCGGACAGTCAAGAAAAGTGTGTAGTATAGTGAAGTACCAGAGACGTTGGCTTGCTGCCTCAGACAGTCAAGCGGAAATGTCAAACATGACGATATTAACTTTATTTAACTGGACTGGTGGTAAGATTTGGACGTAAATATTTTGTGTAAGCTTGAGACTTCCACCGTCCCAGACGTTGTATTTGGGTATTGGAGAACTGCATGCTATGTTCTAAGGTGGCGCCGCCAATGCTGAAGGAGTGTGTTGTGTATTTTGAGGGGTCTAATTGACAGTCTTGTTCGCATAGCTTGGGCATTCGTCTGAAATAAGAAGAAGTAACTGGACGACCAGACCGAAAACGGAATAAAGGACCCATAGAGAAGGAACTTCTATTGCAATATTAAAGTAAAGCTCGAACCGGACAAAGTGATTTGGTTTTTGAGTGTGTAAGTGATAGAACGGCTGTTTGCCCTTGAGAGTTTTTAAAGTGGGAGAGACGTATTTTAGCACTAGTAACCTTGGAATTACTAAATGTGAAGGAAACGTTGTCTCGCTGGATGATATTAACACCTCCGTTTTTTTGTGTCAGTAATTTCGCCAAGGCGAAGTAACGCATAGAAAGCCACAAAAACATGGCTGTTAACAATATCCGAGCATATGGACATTGTACCAATTTGGAAAGTGATCGTAATAGTGCTTGAAGTAATGGAAGGGTAAACCCCTGACGTTTGTCCATGGCCTTTGATTTCCGAATACTGTTTAACAATTTCTTAATGATGAAAGATTTAGTGGGATTATGCCACTTGTTAAAACGATGGAAGTAAGACAATGCTGATACCATGGATGTAACGGACGAAGGTTTAAGACCCATGTCATGGCAGACTGCGATGAATTGTGCCATTTTGTATACTGGGATGGGAAATAAGGCATGGAGGGAGTAATAAGTGTAATGGAATCTGCTGTACTGTTTGAATGCGTTCCGATAACTATTTTGTGTGGAAGGCGCTCGGGACTGGCCCAGTATGCGAGACACGGACTTGTTCAGTGCAGAAGCAGCAACTTGTCTGGTACTTTTGCGGGCAGAGCGTCCATGTAAGGAGCCAACCGAAGGAACTATTTGACCTGTAAACGTGAAAGAAGATCTGGTAAAAATGTTAATCTTTCCAGGTATATGTTCGGCGTGAATCAAAACATTAAACTGCATGCATGTTACCACTTAACGCCGAACCAACTTCATGACATCTGAGTCTTTGGACGTTTGTTTGTTTATAATGTGTACTACTGCATAGTTATCTGAATGTAGAACTATACATTTGTTGTTTAGCAGCGGACCCCATATTTCCAAAGCCAGAACAATTTGGAAAAGCTCCTTAAATGTAATACTAAAAGATTTCAGGGGGAGCGGCCATATTCCGTAAAACCAACTGGTTTGGAATGTGGCGCCAAATCAAAGGGAACCAGCCGCGTCAGTGTGCAAATGCAGCTTTTTAGCTGAGACTCATCTGTGGTGTTGTAATAAGTTTTTTCCATTGAAAAGTTGTGTGAATAAATTCCAGGCTTTTAATTCGCGTCTACTATCGGACGACAGTGTGATGTGATGGTGAGGTTGCGAAACCTTTATAGTAAGATCGATAAACCTGCGTAAGAAGCAGCGACCTGGGACAACTACTGTGCAACAGAAATTTAGAAGACCAATAAACGACTGTAACTCCTTTAGAGTTAAAAGAGTTTTCAGTTTCATAAGTTTGTCCTTAGGTAGGCGTGCCTCCATTGTTATTGAGTCCAGTTCTATACCCATAAATGTTATAATTTGCCTGGCCGATTCTGTTTTTGTTGGTTTGGTGGAAACCCCGATAACGTGGCATAGCTGTAGAAACTTTTCGAGGTGGTTTTGACAGCTGATCGATGTACGGCTGATGAAAAGGAAGTCATCTAGTATATGAACCAAGCTTGGTATAGAAAGTTTTGTTGTAGTAATCCAATGTAAAGATGTGCTGAAGACTTCAAATATAGCATATGAACTGGAGGCACCCATAGGTAAGCATGTATCATAGTAAAATTTTCCTTGGACATGGATGCCCAGAAGGTCATGATCCTCGGGATAAATTGGAATTAAACGGAAGGCGTAATCCAAATCAGTTTTAGCAAAATAACAGCCTTGACCATATTGCAGAAGCAAGGCAGACGCATCGTCAAAAGAGGCATATTTGACTGTTGACAGACTGGGATCAATGAAATCATTGATGGAACTACCTTTGGGATGGCTTAAATGATGTATCAAACGGAATTCCCCGTGCATCTTTTTAGGTTCCAAACCTATTGGACTGACATGAAAATTGGGAAAAGGGTGGACGGAGAAAGGACCTCTGATGCGGTTTGCGGACAATTCCTTCTGCAGTTTTAGGTCCACCACTAAAGGGTGTTCATAGCAGGATTTAAGATTAGAGCATGAAGTGGGCAGACGTGGGCCTGTGTAACCTAAATGGAAACCTTTTGTAAAACCTTTAATTAAATAGTCTGACCAGGGATAGCCTGATAGATGATCTAACAATACGTCAACCCGTACTGGCGTAGTTGGTGCCGACCCAGTGAAACTATTTTCGGGAGGGTGGGGGATACTGGGTGTGGTAGAGTTTTTTAGTGTTTGGTGGAGAGAAGCACTGGCCTGTTCTTCGTTGGAGAAGTTACAGAGCCCGGCATGGTGTGTCCCCTGCAGTAACCACAGGTGTGTGGCCTTGAACATATTGTGTCTCTACACAAACCCCGTTTGTTGTATGTCCAGCAGGTGTTTTCGAGGTATCTGGAAGGTCTTCGAAAAGAACTTTGGGCAGGGCGAAAAGATCTGCTGGACCCTGAACGAAAGGACCGGTTGTTAGAATTTGGATAGGAGTTTTTGGCGGAATGTTGGGTAGTAGCCATGACCCAAAATTCAGTGTGTAGACGGTCCCACGGCATGACTTGGTGTTCCCGAAACATCATGAATTGGGTGTCATAAAAAGAGCACGCCAAACCTGGACATCTACGAACTAAATCTCTGACGATTTCCCCATATTTCATTAGTTGTGGGGTTTTATGGGGGAATTTAGCTGCAAAGATTGCCACAAATCGCAGGAATGCCGTGGTCCATGTTTCAATTGAAGTTATTTTCTTCGAGTTTGATGTGGGTACCAGACTAAGTTGGGAATTGTGGTTCACTGTGATTGAGAAATTGGAAGATTGTGTTATGTCAGAATTTGGTAATAGGAGAGCGAAATCTATATACTTGTTTCGCTGTATTTTCTTTCTCAGCAATTTAGATACTGAGTGAGAAATAGGAGTAGAAACCGGTTCCACGAAGAGTGTGCCATTACCTGTTAATTGATTAGAGTGATGGCGAAGTACTTGATGTAATGACTCAAAGTCATCCTCACTCTGATCGTTAGAATCCGACATGTCGTCTGGATCTGACGAATCACTCGATGAATAGGCAGTGTTGTTCCTGTTGTTCGTCCTGGGCCCGTTATTTGGGTTGACTAGTGGATGTGGAGGAGCGTGGTCCTCATTTTTGTTGTCTTTGGCGCACTGTTCGTAGACGTTTCCTACCCCGATCATGACTTACGGGGTTTTCTGCCCCGCTTTCTCCCCCGACATCGTTGTCCAACCTAATGTGATTGGCTCGTTTGTTGCCCGCAGTGGTGACAGATTTCTGTTTCTGTCTGGCTGTCTCCATGGGCGGGGGAAGTGATTGGTTTGTCACCCGACTGTGGCGAGTGCTCATACAACAAGGCAAAGTGCAACTACTAAACGTAGCAGACCGTTTCTGGCGTTTCATCTACAAGGAAGAAAATATATATTCACATGTGTGTGAAAAGAAAATATCAGATGGCCACAATAAAAATTACATCAGGACTGAGCCTGGAACATCACAATATAGGCTGGAAACAATACATCAGAACGTAGTCTGGAAACAAAACATCAGAACGAAGTCTGGAAACAAAACATCAGAACATAGTCTGGAAACCATACATCAGACCGTAGTCTGGAAACCATACATCAGAACGGAGTCTGGAAACCATACATCAGAGCGTAGTCTGGAAACAATACATCAGACCGTAGTCTGGAAACAATACATCAGACCGTAGTCTGGAAACCATACATCAGACCGTAGTCTGGAAACTATACATCAGACCGTAGTCTGAAAACAATACATCAGAACGGAGTCTGGAAACCATACACCAGACCGTAGTCTGGAAACAATACATCAGAACGCAGTCTGGAAACCATACATCATACCGTAGTCTGGAAACCATACATCAGAACGGAGTCTGGAAACCATACATCAGACCATAGTCTGGAAACCATACATCAGAGCATAGTCTGGAAACTATACATCAGAACCTAGTCGTCTAGAGACATGAACAGAACATAGACTGGAGCAATACAACAGAATGTAGTCTGGGACCATACGTCAGAAAGTAGGCTGGAAACACATTATATCTGAACATTATCCTGAAACAATACATTCATAAGAATGTGGTCTGTAAACCATATTGCAGCAGTTGGCCTGACTATAATAACTCGGTATATTGTCTGAAAGTATTAAATACATCGGAGCATTGTCCGGAATAAAATAAGATTATATCCGAGCATCTTCTGATTGAAATAAAGAACTAGCTTGCAAGTAAAACATCAGGTGGTGGTTTAAAATCAGCATAATGATGACTGAATCGCACAAAACCGACTTTGAACCATAAGTATAGAGTTGTACTATCAATGTACGGATGTATCTACATATCATAGTAGGTAAAATAAATAAAAAGCCATTAAATATCTGACTGAATCAGAAGTACAGATAATACAGTAGCTGTGACTTATTCACGCAATAAAACAGCCATGATCGTGATCCGTTGGCTTGTTTACGGTATATTAACAGCTGGATATTTGATGCATGAATTGCAACCAGTGTGCCGTCATGAAGGTAGGCACTCGTGGACTTTTATCGTGCATAGAAAGGGTGGGGGACTGCTAACAGTCTATGTAAAAGTATTATAAAAAATAAATTTCATGGTATACATATCTGATCATATTTGTAGTTCCCTGTTGAGAGTAGCAACCACTGCAGCACGGATGTTGGAATACAATTTTTTTCTGACCAATATCAGATAAATGGACGCCGTCAGCGGAGAAAGCCGTGGACTGTGCTTGTTGACACCAGAAGCCTTTTAACCGCCAGAATGTAGCTCTTTTCCAAAAATAGTAATCTGTCCACTAAATCAAGAATCGTAGAAGTAACACTTGCAGGATCTGCTTCCGGGCTAAATAAATCGTTGACCAGTACCGATCACAAGAACAACAATATCGGGATTGAAATCGGAGATGTCCACCAATTTATCGCGAAGTGTTTTAACCTGCCCGCCAGGATAACCCGTATATTGTATCAAAGGTGATGACAATAACTTGAGATTGAAATGTAACTCTTGTTGACCGCGAATGAAGCTTTTCAAGTGAGTAACGAAAGAATGTCCGAAAAATTGAATGGAGGCCGCCATTAGTAATCGTCACGTGACTCAAATCCAAAAGTAGGTCATGCACCATATAAACAAAGCATGATATCCGACAACGTCAACCTAAAACACTGGAACCTACAATTATCCCATCCGTATGGCAGTGATCGCTAGCGTAAATCGAATTTTAAAATGTTTGCAAAACGTTTAGTAAACTTTACCATAAAATTTTGAGTGGTAAACTTTGTAAAAAGTCGAAATATTTGTGTTATAGAACCACAACAAAGAAGCGTGCTCTCACGCTGAAACTATTTTAGAAGAATGATGAAGGCTCATGCCGAATGGTTAAAAGTGGTCATGTGACTAAAGGCAGCTCTCTGATTGGCTGCTGTTTACAGACATACATTATCATAACTGATATGAGTCATCGAAATACCCAAATGTTATACAATGACATAAACATTTTATCTGACTATAAAATACATAAAACGGGTTAGGTTAAATCATATGATTCGAGGATTTTGATAGAAGATGGGGAGTGCCCGAGTACTGGTTAACCTTTTAGTATCCCAGGAAATGTTGGTTAGGTTAAATGATCGTCCGTTAGCCTTCGATGGCATAAAAATGACGCTAAATATTCAACCAATCAATCGAACAGCAACATTTCGAAGGCACAAGGTGATATAACCAGCTTCGCAACTGTCTAACAACTGTGCGTTAACAGCTCAACTACACAATAATGAGACCACAATGACGTCATTTGTTTCAACAAGATAAGGCTAGGCCGCATTCTGCTACATTAACATTATGAGGTTCTGGGACCAAATAATGTTCAAATCAGGCCAAGGCAAACGTTATTGCGAGACTTAATCGGCCCTATCTAACCTCTACGGGAACAGGTTGGACGTCAGGTTTCACGTCAGGTTTCAGATGTCATGTAATTACAAATGAAGAACAGCTAACAGAAGGTTCTAAAAATGTATTCTGCCATACGTAATGCATCGTCCTATTCGCAGTATGAGATACAGAGGCAAAGTGATAGAGAATGCAAATATTGGCCACCAATGGTACAAAACAATCGACTGTAATTTTCACCCTTCAATATTTAAGGCAATGAATGACATTTCACAAAAAATCATAATTGTCATTAATTCTTCTATTGCCTATTTTGTGTGGTTTTTGTTTGTTTAGATGAATCAATGCCTAAACCAAAGCAATATTCTCACTGCAAAAGTAATATTAGAAACCAACTTTTTCTGATACCCAGATCTGTTTAATTTATATTTGCCCATGTATTTATTCTTGTGGTTTTAAAGAATTTATCATTTTTCTGAAGCTCTTCTACATTCTTAAAGGGGACGTCTCAGGATTAAACGCTATAAAAGTCTTAAAAATAAAATATGAATATGAGTGGTAAACCTAAACGAAATCACCCTTCTGAAAATACTGTTTGACGACCTTTGCATAGTCATTCTGATTCTTAAATGTAAATCTGTATAATGGAGCAAATTGAAATCAAAATGAAACGCACCTCACAAAATATATTGGAATTTTAAGCTGGAAATATATTTAAGCTAACCTAGGCATGCAGCCCAAGTTAAGAAAATCTGTTCAATGTATATAGTTTTTTGCATTTTTATATAGATATCATGTTTTCATTACCGAGTCAGTGAGTATATATAGGCATGGTATATCGGGAAAAAATGTGTTTAGCCGATTTTATTGTTTTAAACAATCCTGATATATTCTCTTTGAAAAGGATTACAATTGTTACATTCGTGTTATCATCTGTAATTGTTTAGACCTACATATTTTGTTTTGTTATCTTAGTATTTATTGTTTAGTTTTTTTTCCTAAGATAAAATCATCATAACATGAGGTATTGTTCCCACAACAGCTGCCCGTATTACGACAGCTATGTTCAAGGCTAATACTCCGTAACATCCTATAACTTAACCTGTTATTTGTTATAATTAGGTAATAACTAGACACATTTAGATATTATGTGGAGTATGTGGGGCGTATGGTCTATTTGTAGAGAATCGGAACCCTTGTTCCGGAGATCGTATGTGCGATCCTTCGATACTATAGGTAGCGTCCTTGAGCAAGGCACTTATCTGAATAACACCAGCTTATGGTTTTACCCAGGAAGACTTCTAGTTTGATGTGTCTAAAATGCAAGGTCTGATTTCACAATCGATGTAAAAAGTAAATTTCAAACTAAACGTAGACAAAGCATATAGCTATGCCAGCGAACCCATGAATAATTATAATGTATATTTATAATGTAATATATGTTGCATCAAAAATGAATGCAGAAATAAAATAATGCAAACGACATTCAATAATAGATTTGTTTTCAATATATCTATATAGTGTTGTATTGAAACTTGGCATAAAGAATTGCACCGAGTACCTATATAGCATTTAACTACTTCGATGTTATTGTCTATGTTATTGCTCAGTATAGATTTGTATTTTAATTATTTTGTAATAATTTTATTATTGGCTTTTTTCCAGGGACGTGAGCAAAATGAGCAAAATGATTAATCAACAATTGATACTACTGTTTGTGATATCAAGTACATGTAAGTACACAATGACATATTCATCAATTTTATATGAACACTTTAATACATATTATTATTTTCAATAAATGTAAAAAGGTTGTAACGAGATTAAAGTACCACTAAGATATTGAATAATATAGTGTTAACCAAATTAATCACACACAAACACACACACACACACACACACACACACACACACACACACACATATATATATATATATATATATATATATATATATATATATATATATATATATATATATATATATATATATATATATATATATATATATATATAAAGGAGATAATTAAATTCACAACAACGGAATTTACGATTTTTGGGATCTTTTTAGATGCTCATTCACAATGCATGATATATATATGGAGATAATTATTTGTGAATAACCAAGACATAAATGTACAGTCCAGACTACGGCGAGTGCGCTTAGCTACAATGCAAACAATAGATACAATATCAAGGCCTCAGCCAAACAAATAAATTTGGTGTCGACCATGACTTATATACTATGGAATTACATGCAATTCACAAATAATTATCTACACACACACACACACATATATATATATATATGTGTATATGTGTGTGTGTGTGTGTGTGTGTGTGGTGATAATTATTTGTGAATAACCAAGTCATAAATGTACAGACCAGACTACGGCGAGTGCGCATAGCTACAATGCAAACCATAGACACAACATCAAGGTCTCTGCCAAACCAATAAATTTGGTGTCACCCATGACTTATATACTATGGAATTACATGCAACACATCTGGACAGGGCGGACAAATTTACATACATGAACTGATAGCTTTATATGAGTAGGATCCAGTTAAGGATTCATGACTACTCGCATGCTATATAAAGGACAGATTTATAAACCCGTTGGATCATAGTGATACAGTGAATTCATATATGTTTAGTTTCATAAAGGGGGGTAATTAAATTCACAACAACGGAATTTACAATTTTTGGGATATTTTCAGATGCTCAATCACAATGCATGCTATATATATGGAAATAATTATTTGTGAATAACCAAGACATAAATGCACAGACCAGACTACCGCAATCGTGCCTAGCAACAATGCAAACCATAGACACAATATCAAGGCCTCTGCCAAACCAATCAAGTTGTTGTCGACCATGACTTAAATACTATGGCTTTACATGCAACATATCTGGACTGGACGGACAATTTACATACATACACGAGTATATATATACTTAGACTTGTCCACGTATTGGGTCAGACATATTATACCTTAGTAGTGGGACATACCCGAAATCAGGGTGATATAATCGTTTGAGACATTGAAACAGAAGCTCCTTTGCTTCAGTATACATATATATATCGACAATTCATAGACAGTTGGTAGTTAACCCAAGACTGTTTTCAGACAAATATAATAAGCCAGACCCAATTAATTATTTGGTAAAATATCAAGTAATTTATATATATATATTTATATATCATATATATCGTACAACTTGGATTAATATAGTATTGGATATTTGGTATACTTGGTTTGAGTAAGCAAGAAATTAAAGCCGGGTCACCATGGTCTAAATTGCTTTTAAACTTATATCAATTCCTTGTTCAGCAACACAACTTTTGGATAAGATGGAAGTTTTCATTTGGTTTATCATCAGCTTCTTAAAATCAATGAATTCTTGGTTCATCCAATGCCCAACTGGTCGATATTCTTGGGATAACTGTACCCATATAATGCAATGGTGCGTCCCGACGTCCATTAAGAATATCTCCTCAGACACTGCTGGGCTAATTTTAAAGAAATTTTACCCGATATCCAAAGACTAAACGTAGTTTTGCTAACGTGTGTCGTCCGTCCGTCCTTAAACAACAGGTGCTCAGGCATAATTGGGCCATTTTAATGAAATGTTACCAAAATGTTACATGTTTGACAGCCAATATCTAGTATGATGGCCATAACAAAAAAACAGCAAACAAATTTTGAATGTGGATTGCTGGGTTTATGGTCTAACTGGAATGTAATACCGTTTAGCCCTAAGCCGCCATAACTACAATACAGGGACAGTAACTTGGCGCATGTGCTACCATAACATAACCTTTTATAATAATTACTCTTCTACAGAACTAGTACACATATGCAATCTAGGTTTGGTAGCAATGTTATTCACGTGAATGTCTAGAATTTGTGTTCAATAATAATAATTCAAATTGTGCTGCGTAAAATGTGAATAGCGAAGTTGTTATTAAAAATACTCTTTAATGCCATGACGTCGTATGTATTTACACGGCGACATTTATTTCAAACGTCAAAAGTACAACTGATTTTATTAAAAAGATTACGCTGTATACACCAATAAGAGAAGTGAAGTAAAGTTTTATTGGAACTGATGTATTTACATAAAATAAAGTATATTCAAACATATCAAGTTATGCAGAACCATCGCTTTTATTTATACCTTATGGAATGAGTATTAAATAGTCTAATCCAATAAGTTTCACAATCTTTGCGTTGCTTGTCATTCATGGATCATGATCAATGCGGTGTAATATTGCATCGGCAAACGAATGCCCGTCACTATTGAAAGGTTCAGAGACGGGCGAGCGGATAAACCTGCGTAATTTCCAATCTGATCTATGCATATTTATGCTGGCTCCCGTAGAAGTTTGTTTAACTGTAGATGATTCTGGCATAACTTTATGTAAATGTTTTCATTATTTACCCTCAGTAGCGGGGCGTAACATGTATTTTAAGATAATATAAGAACAATACTAGTAAACATGACTTTGAATGGTAAGTCACATGCAAAAATATATCATTATTAAATAAAGTAAATCGTACAGGACACTGACTTAACCAATTTCCATGTACACCATTACTGATTAGCTATTGCACGCTTCCCGGAGTTAAGAGTTGTTACGTTGATTAATATTGGGCAGGTTGCTCATATTTTTGTCACAGACAATACCAAAATGAGCATACCTATCGTTTTCTTAAACATGTACAGCACCTAACTTCATATTTCCAAATCAATACCAGATCCATACAATAGCATTCCTTAGCATTTTATTCAAACCTCCAATGGCATGAGTACATAATTTGTATACATGTTACAAATATCCATCATTTTATCCAACTCTTTTGTTTGATAATGTTCTGCTGAACCTTTAGTTTAAACAATATTTTATTCACAATCATACATATTTGTACAAACATTTCAATATAAACATTTCAAATATTAGACATGTGGAAAGGATCCAGAAAGAAGCTTAACGCTTATATGATCTGTCTCCGTATAAGTTAAGTTTCAATATACCTCAAAAGTGGCAACGAATTGTAGAAATATACAAAATGTAATATTAATTGTTCACACTAGATACATCATAATCATCAATTTACATATGAGAGAGAGAGAGAGAGAGAGAGAGAGAGAGAGAGAGAGAGAGAGGGGGGATGAAGAGAGAGAGAAATAGAAAAAATTCTGCTCTGTGTGTCCATCTATAGTAACATCAAATAGATCTGTAAGATTGGAGTAAAGGTAAACATAATTTTCAATCTAATGTTGGAATAGAATTCACTATATAAAGTTTACAAGTAAGTTAGTTTCTTTATTTAATTAATGGAATATATCTTTAATCGTTTTGTACCGAAAATAGATTTGTGTACGTCATCAAACAATTCGATGTTAAGATCAGAGACTAATACATAATACCAAATAAAAGTATGTTTAAAGAATTATTTTGAAATTCAAGCACTTTATTGTTCATTGTATTTCTTTGTCTAATGTATTTTGGACATTCAAAAAGAAAGTGATTGGTATCTTCAATTTGGCCACAGGAGAAAATGGATTATCAATGATGTTTTTTTAATAAAGATGCTGATTAAGACTACTACAGTTTGTTCTGAGACGTGTGTGCATAATATGTGATTTTCTATCGCTACTATAGTAATAGTAATTTGGTATTTTATTTGTATTAGTGTTAATCATTTTCTTAAGAACTGATGGTGATAGTGCTTCATTTGTAACTTGTGAAAGCATGTTCCGATCTTTAATAGTAGAAGGAAGAAACGAGTTTGCATACAACTGGATATTGCAGTTTAATGTCCTTGTATGGCCGGCATTCCGTAAGTTATGTTATAGTTTACGAAGACTAGAGAGGTTAAATATTCAGGAGAGAGGCCAGTATTCATTTGATAAAATAAGGTAAGTCTATGTTTTCGTCTTCTGTCCTTTAAATTTTCCCACCCTGTTTCTTTGTACAAATTAGCAATTGATATTAATTGTATTGCTCCAGTCACAACTCTAGCTGCTTCAATTTGAAAATTTTCAATTTCTTGTTCTCGTGTTATAGTGCAGTTATCGCATACAATATCTGCATATTCGAGAATGGGTCTTATAAAAGAATAAATTGTTTCCAGGGATTTTATATCTAATATAAATTTTAGTTTTTTGTCCACGTAACCATGCTTTATCCGTTATAATTTTAATATGCTCATGCCAAGTCCTTTGTTTGAAAATGTTAAGCCTAGGTGTTTATGAGACATAACCTAAGATATGTTTGTATTATTCATAATTGATGAAATGGTTTATGTATTTTCCTAGATATAAGGATACTTTCAGTCTTTTTAGCATTAAAATTAATTAACCAGGTTTTTGCACATTCAATGATTTTTCGACGATCACTATTTAGAACATTTGAACAATTGAAAGGACTATCAACAACTAGATATATACTTGTTTCATCGGCAAAGAGGTTTATAGTTGAATTTATATTTTCAACAATGTCATTGATATATACTAAAAAAGGAAGTGAACCTAGAATTGAACCTTGCGGGACTCCTGCAGTTATAGTCACGACGTCCGATTTAACACCAGGTAAAGTAACCAATTGTTTACGATCATATAGATAATTAGTAAACCATGCAAGTAATTGACCCGTTATTCCTACTGTTTTAAGTTTAAGAAGTAACCCCTTGTGTCATACTCTATCGAAGTCTTTGGATATATCACAGATTACAGCACAAATTGCTTTACCTTCATCTAGAGCTTGGCAAAAAGTATTGTATATTGAAACTAGTTTATTAACCGTGGAATTCTTTGGAACAAACCAGGATTGTAATGTAGTGATAATATGGTTTGTGATGAATACATTAAAAACATGTTTATGAACAATTTTTTCTAATACCTTATCAATTGTATTGAACAAAGATATTGGACGATAATTGGATGCATCTTATGGATATTTTTTCTTAAATATTGCACATACATATGCAATCTACTATTGCGATGGTACTTTACCGATTTGAAGAGACAGATTGAAAATATTACAAAAAGGGATAGAGAGTTCAGAACTGAGTTCTTTTAGAACTGTGTTATTTATTTTATCTGGTCCTGTGTCTTTTCCTAGTTTGAGTGTTTGTAAAACAAACTTGACATCAAGAAGTGTGATGATGATGTTACTTAATTCTGATTTATTGAGATTGTTGTCCATAATTAGAAGATAAGCATTAGAATCATCAATTTGAGTTTGTGTTTGAAAATAAATGTTAAGAATATTAGCTTTGTCTTTATTATTATTGAATATATCATCATTCACTTTGAGTGGAGGAATACTTCTTAGCCAATCATTAGGTTAAATAAAAGCTTTTAGTGTTCGCCACCAATGAGATTGTGAAAATGTATCAGACTTTAATTTTTCTGCAAGCTTTTTTATATTATTAGCCTTTGCATTTCTAATAGCAGTTGTAGTTTCGATACGTATCTGTCTATATTCAGTCCATGTTTCAATTGTCTTTGTACGTTTAGCTTTGTCATAACGTCGTTTTCGCTTTCTCATTAACCTGCGAATATTGTTATGTAACCATGGTGGGTCAGACTGGCGAATTGTAACTTCCTTGGTAGGAATATTTTTCGAAGCTAAATTGGTTATTGTATTGGATATATTGGAAGCATATACATCAATTTCAGGATCAAATAACGAGTCCCAATTAAACCGTGTCGCATTTAAACGAAGTGATTCATAATCACCTTTACCGTATTGCCATATTGTACGCTTATACGGCTCAGATTTCGGTTTTGTAAAATTAAGGAATATATTGGACAGTGATATCTACTATTTTGATTCAGAAATGGTTCCCCAAAACCATTTAAAACAGCATTTTCTGGTGCCAAAAGCAAAACAAATCAATTAAGGAGTTAGAAGTCATTATTTGAATGGATTTCTAGCCATATGCATTCTAGATTCGGGACTTCAAGGTCATGGCGTCGTGTTGCGTATAGATTGCTGTTTACATAGACAATAATACCCCGATGATTGTCACTACCCCTGTCCTGTCTAAAAGGTCTACACAATTTTCAAAACTTATGTCATCAGTTTTAATATTATTACATAGCCATGTTTCTGTGAATGCAATTATATCAAAATCATGGAGTTCGGCAAACAAAATATCTATTTTGTGAACAAAACTTTGAACGTTATAATGCACAATGGACAAGTGTTTTTGAATACCAGACGCAGATAGTTTTGTCCCGATATCAAAAGGCGGCCCTGGATTTGTTTCGATATCCCAAGATTTTAATAGCACATGACCATCCAAGTGAATATTTCGAATAGATTGAAGTCTTTCATGCCTTTCAATTTACTGATAACACTAGTGAACAGACCTATTACATATCACCCTGTAGCTACCAGTTTTAACTGACAGTATGTTACACCGATTTCATGCATTCTACAGGGTAAGGTGCTACTAAGAGACACACAGGTAAGGTACCTATATGTTAAGAGGATTGGTACTAGCAAGATAGAGTAAGGAATCGACCTGCACGGGTCGGGTAGAAATATAAGAAACAATACACAATTGAACAAATGGTGCATAACAAAAAAAAGATGTTATGATGAGCAGCATTTCCAGGGACAAATTATATTAAACATAACTTAAGGTTAAAGAAACATGAATAAGGATATTTTGGCAATCAGTTCATGAACAATAGGAATATGAAAAGTTTAGAAAAAGAAAACACCATAACAATCAATAAAAATTTGACATACAAACATAATACACTTCTTTGTTTTTGACAACGTCACTATTCATTTCATAGTTTCAAAGTAATGTTGTATAAAAAGGTATGTTATATTGATAAGTATATTTTTTATGCTAGTATATACCAAATTTACTAGCATTAACGTTCACATTCCGTAAACAATGCATAATTGTTTGGGCATTTATTACTAACATTCAATATCAATTAGTCAGTAGTGAGAAGATTTTATAATCTTTTCACTGTTTTGTTTATGCATAGATACGTCTATTCCAACGTATTTTGACTAAGAGGTATATTTTTTTAAATGTGACTATTCTATCTATATCAACTATTTTAGTACCAGCTCATATAAAAACGCATTACGATTTATACGTATTAGTAATTTATCATATTTATTCTAATTTTGCAACTGTCAAATTTCACAAGTTCACAGCACTTAAACAGAACTAAAAGTGAAACTTTTTTTAAAGTGAAGAACATGATTCAATTTTACTCAAGCCAATGCTTCGACAGGTAAGATGTTAATATTACCTTGCTTCGCACGGACATCACGTATGTGTCAGTTAATAACACCTTGCTTCGCACGGACATCACGTAGGTGTCAGTGCGCTAGTCAATATTGATAGTAAAATAGTCGTCTGCTTTATTCGATAAAATTTAAAAGTGATCTAGTATTAAATTAATATATATTTTACTTTGAAATTCTTTAATTCATCTTTATTTCGTTATATTCACACTTAAAATTGACTTGTAAGGCATTGTATTAATGTAACTCTTTGCACTTGAGATTCAGCGAGGTTGAAAGCCTTAATTCTATGGCTAAATAGTACATGCTTTCAATTGGATAATTAATTATGAGTTCCGCTTACTCAACATTCGAGGGTAACACTTATTCAAAAGCGATTGTAACGGTTTGAGTTAGCCATATAGTTTAAAGACAAAAGTTGCTCAGAATTAAATTCTCTACAACATATATGAAGCTGAACCCAATGCACGTCGCTCTCAGAATGACACACGTGCCACGGTTACTACCTTAGTTCTAGGCCCAGGAATCACATTGAACCAGCGAATTCCGGCCAATTAAATACGGCAACCTTACGAGCTATTCAATACCGAAAAACACCATTATCATCAAATTTCGACAAGAAATCGCCTGGCACGGGACGTATTTCCCAAAAAAACGGAGATAGATAGCTTGTTTGTTGAAGAGCAAAAGTTGCTTAGAATCATTAAATACACAACATATATGAACATGGACCCGATGCACCTACCTCACACATGCCTGCACGTGCCATAAAATGACCCAGGTTCATAAGACACTTTTTGTTTTAATTTTGTTATGATTTGAATTAACCCAGTAGCGTAGTATTACATTTAATTTTTAGTCATAATATTTTAGTTTAATATATAACATTTTTACCAAATTAGAATTATTTAATAGTTAATTCCTGTTGCATAATTTCAAATGAATCCTTTCTATTACTAGGCAAAGGACAAGATGTAGTTCTTACAACCACACATGCATGTTGTAACGTCAATGATGAGTTGACGCTTGAGGCGGAATACAAAGGATCAGGAACTGTTGCTCGTGTTATGTGGACTGTTACTGGGGGTGCCACCAGTATGATTATAAATGCTACGACCTGTAGTTCCCCCTTTCCAATACCGTCTGGTTTTCCACATGGTAAAATGTCATATGATTGTTTATTTGCACCTAAATACCGTCTAACTGTTAAAACAGTAGAAAGAGCAGATCTTAATAAAACCTGGGGAGTTGTCTTTTCCTTATTAACTGGATCTACAGCAAGTGGAAGACAACAACAAACTGTTACTCAATGCGAAACTGGTAAGTATACATCTATACATCGATTCGATGTCTTGTATTTCAGTTTATCTGGTTTGTCATGTATACTTACCGATGTTATTATTTCTTCCCAAATAAATAGTAATGTTACAGATCTTTATCTGTGACTTACCGATGAAAATATAATATAGCACGAAGTGAGTATAGGATCTACATATGTGGCTATGCGATGGTAGTACTATATTGTAGACAGTAAATCGAGGGCTCGTCGCATGACTATTCAAACTTGGATATTTTAAGAAAACTTTTTTATTTTATTTATTTTTTTACAATTCTTTTAATAAACAATCTGTAAAAAATATCATAGTTATCTTAAAGTTATATATATATTGAAAATATTTTTTTAAATCATTCAAATATTTCAAAATATTTTAACTCGAGTTAGATTAACCTTTCAATTCTATCAAATATTAAAAGGAATTTGTTTTAAAGCAAAGCTGGTCTAACTCATACAATAATAGTT
Source organism: Panopea generosa (assembly GCA_029582155.1). NCBI lineage: Eukaryota > Metazoa > Mollusca > Bivalvia > Adapedonta > Hiatellidae > Panopea > Panopea generosa. The sequence goes on along the minus strand of CM055894.1, from coordinate 27,450,003 downwards.
TTGCAAACGAATTACATTTGAAAATTCTATGTTTAAAGAACATGACTATTTTAATTTGAATCAATGAAATCAGTATTTCATTTTGTGATGTCATTTATATTATTTTTTACATATGTATTGTCGGTGTTGTTACATTCCATGACTGGTTAGGAATAAGAATTCATAAATCGGTTATAAAGTAATATGATAATATAAATGCAGTTTAGTATATAACTATCATCTATTATGTGATGTTTTACAGCTTTTGCCTATATTTTTCAATTGAAACTTATAGTTTACCTAACTGACTTCTAACACTTTCATGAAAGTACCTTATTGCACAATCCTTTGTGAAAATATAAACTTAATATAATGATTCGGTAGCGTCAGTCTTACTTAATTCCAAATATGCCAAATAGGGGTGATATATATATAATACAGCTTTCACGCCGGCTGTCTGTCTGACTGACTGTCTGTCAGAGTAGATATAAAGGGTTTAAGGGCTTCTGTTTCAAACCTATCTTATTTGTAAGATATGACCTTTTGGTCCTTAACTGGGAAACACATATCAGGGTATATAAAATGGTATTCCTCTGCTAGAGAAGCATTTAAGGCTATGGATAAGGATTGGAATCTGAATAGAATATGGATGACTGAAAATTTACTTCGTGTAAGCGCTAAACTCAGTTTGAATTCTGGAGAGAGAGAAAAATGATACACATTGATATCCACTCTTTAGTCAGCAGACAATTTCCCTGTTCGTCATTGTTTATTCTACCGCTAACTTATAAAGTATAAAGTCTTACAATGAAATTGTCATCTGTCTGCATGTCAACCCATTTGTATGTGCTTTCACAATTCAGTGTCCAGTCTGTATATAAACATTTCACATTACCATGCACCACATTTACAATGTATCATTCAATGATTTGTTTTGCACAAATTCCAAATACTTTACCTTCAAGGTTGAGATAGATATACCTGAAATAAACTGAAATCGTACACAGAGGATGTTTATGATTTCATGTCATAACTGTGTATCCACTTCACATGACTTTTTATCCACTTCACCTAATTTTGTATTCACTTCACATAACGTTGTATCCACTTCACATAACGTTGTAGCCTCTTCACATAACTTTGTGAACTTTGCAGAGCTTATTGCGTACACACTTTCAACATGGTGTTATGTCTCCATTTATTATCAACATAATCATTTCACTGTTTTTGCCAGGTTAAGCTCAGTCGTGTATGCGTTTTAATGTCAAGGTTTGGGAGTGTACATCCCATCTCTGTGATGATTGACCACGAATTTTGTTTCGGAGCTGTGAATCCCATACCTCTAAATATATATTGGGAAGTAATCAGTGGCTTCCAGAGATTGAATGTTTGATATCATATTGCAGTTGTTGTTAAACATTATTTTCTCACACACTTCATCCAATTGTCTTTTTCATGAAAAGCATTGATATTTATTTCACATTAAATATGTTCATAGCAGGAGTGTAATATTTATCTGCATAAATCTCAATTTACAATTTATAGTAATAGTCCCACAATACATATCATGGACATGGCTAAACCTTTTAATGATTCTTATATAGGCGAATATAGTAATATGCGTAATGTTGTTGTTGGTTACAGAGCTTATCAAATCCCAAAATATCAATGTTAACTTCTGAATAAAATATCTGTTACAGGCCAAATTAAAGGCCCATTAAACACCCGAACAGGTTGTTTTTAGTTGTAATTAAAGCCGCATTAAACTTCCAAAATGCACACCTTTTGATAATAACAGAAATGATTGTAATTAAATATGTTTATAGTAGTGCTAAAACATTTCCTGTAGACCCCTTAGTGACTGTTTTTTTAAAAAAGCGAGAAAATAAATAATTTCGATCGAAATGTGTATTTCTTAGACGAGCGGAACGAACATCTAACGTTTGTTTACATTTTTGTAATTCAGTAATGACTCAGTTGCTTTCCGACTGTACCTCTGCCAGTGTTCTGAAGTACACAATTGCGTATTAAGATCGTTAGATAAGGGGTTCATTAACAAGATTAGAAAAGTAATGGCTTCACTAATATTATGTATCGTTATTGGGTTTTCTTTTTTTTAAATATATTGATACCTGCAATACAACTGTATCGAACGTAGTACGCATTATATTATTTATACGCACTGAAAAAACAGTGAGTACGGAATACTAGTTTGGTCTAGTAACTCTTGCTCAGGATCCATCCTTGCATTTACGCGTGAAACTATTACGTCACAAATCACTTTATCGCAGTCAAAATTGAGAGACTACCAAGGTCGGTTTGTTACGAACAGTTATTAAAAACGTTTTTATTTTTTTTTTTTTTTTAAATTTATATGAACGATTCGTCGCTAACGTGCAATAAATTAACTCGTGAGTTCCAGTTCATTAATATACTGGGGGGAATAAAGGGGATGTTCTTAAAAGTATCTAACCGCAAGTGGTTATTTAATTTTTAACTGTATCCCCTACAGTTCTTACTATTATGTTTCTCTCTGAAGTAAATTGATCATATATAACCGACCGACGCGTTTCCGAACAAGCATCGTAATTCCCCGTTTTCTGCCGAAAATGTTTATCGGAAAGAGACGAACATTAATTTGTAAACAAAACCCGTTATTAATTATGTACTAATAATGTGCTTTATATTTATTTTTTTCGTTCGCAAAGTCACTCTGTGATCAAATGGACATGTATTCTATTTTCTGGAAGAGTAAAACTGACCTATATTAAAACTAAAAACGACCGTTTCAGAAGTTTAATGAGCCTTTAAGTTTTATTCTTCCATATGATATAGCACACGTTTTTTATCACTGAAGTGGATCCGTTTAGAATTTAAACAGCCGCATGCGGTTAGATAGTTTTTAAGAACATCTCTTTTATTCTCCTCAGTGTATTAATGAACTTGAGCCCACGAGCACGGAAGTGACGGTTATTGCACGAATTAGAATTACTTTATTAATAACTGTTAACAAAAAGGTCGTGGTATCCTCTAAATATTGAGAAGTGATTAGTTACGTAATAGCTCTTGCAATAGCATCACGTATATATGCGAGGGCGGATCCTCAGCAAGAGTTACCAGACCAAACTTATATTCCTTAATCATTGTTTCTCTTTCTGTATAAATAATAAAATGCTGACTACGCTCGTGAAAACGATACATATTTATCGCAGACATCAGCACGTAATTGTTTTAAGAAAACAAACTCAATAACGATGTGTTATACTCCCCAAGTAAAAACATTTTTAGTCATATTAATAGACCCGTTATTTAACGGTCTTAATTCCTACACTACCAATGCATTTGGCTTATTCTTAATAATGGTACGTCACCTAAATATATAACAATACATTACGCTTCAACCGCGTCAGAAAAATCTACTTACGAAGTGACGTCTCCCTCTAATTTCTCCGTTTTTAATTGCCGAAACTGAAAATTAGGGTAATATGCGCATCAAACTACATGTATTCATTTGTGTACTCTCGAACATTGGCGAAATGTTCCGGATATTTGTAAACAAATACGATCGTACCGCTCGTTTAAGAAATAAATATTTCGATCGACAATTTTCATATTTTACGTTTTTAAATGAGAATGTATAAGGTCTAATATGTGCGTGATACATTTGTTAGCATGTTCTAGATTGAACATACACGAGTGTTATCAATGCTGTTAGCACATATCAAGATGATATAACTACTATGACATATGATAAAAAGACACTTTACAAGCACGGAAAACAATAAAGCGAATGAAATAAAATGAAAATAGATCATGCAATACCACCATGCTCTTGGCACCAGTTTGAACGTTATTTAATTATCAAATGACACTGATCGACCTCCATTACAAAAAAATGAATCAGAAATAATAATAGTAACACAACTTAGTAAACTTACTAATTTACTCTTTTCGTTCTCCTCATAGTATCGACGGTTTGAAATTGTAATGTTTGAACGTCTCTTTAGAGTGTTATATGAAATGTACCAACTTATTGCAAACTATGTACATGTATCAGTTATATTATTACACTACGTCAATTCAAAGGTCAACCGTGACCGAGTGGTCAAGGATATTGTCATATAATAACCATTTACATATCACCACATATGCCGATTGTATGAGACAATTATGGCGGGGTTATTGTTATGCACACTGCACCGTTTTGTGATGTGAAGACGGAGAAACCAAGATAAATGTAAATATACGCAACCGACTGACACGCGATATATTTCTTCCATTTTAAATTCCTGTTTTAGGTGTAAACATTCTAAAATGTAAATACATATATACATTCGCTAGCAAAACGAAAGGTGCACGTGGCAAATTGGCAAATACTGGTTTCAATTGTATAACACTGATACAGATATTACAATAAATATTTTTGATTTTCAGTTAACGAAAGTAACACTGGATTTCCATGGTGGGCAATAGTACTAATAGTACTTGTCATTGTTGTGGTGGCTGCGATAATATATGGCGTTTACCGCCAACAACAGTTTTTTAAAGGTATATATGTGTATGACTTTTAGCCTTACATTGCATACGTTTAAGGATATATATATATAAATATATATATATATATATATATATATATAATGGGAGATAATTAAATTTACAACAATGGAATTTACGATTTTTGAGATCTATTTAAATGCTCATTCACAATGCATGATATATATATGGAGATAATTATTTGTGAATAAGCAATACATAAATGTACAGACCAGACTACGGCGAGTGCGCCAAGCTACAATGCAAACCAGAGATACAATTTCAAGGCCTCTGCCAAACCAATAAATTTGGTGTCGACCATGACTTATATACTATGAAATTAAATGCAACACATTCGGACAGGGTGGACACATTTACATACATGTTGCATGTAATTCCATAGTATATAAGTCATTGTAGACACCAAATTGATTGGTTTGATAGAGGCCTTGATATTGTATCTATGGTTTGCATTGTAGCTAGGCGCACTCGCCGTAGTCTGGTCTATACATTCGTGTCTTGCTTATTCACAAATAAATATCTCCATATATATATATATACAATTGTATATACATACAATTTTAACAATGCGATTAAAATTATAATCTGTGTCTCAATTCTGAAGAAACCTGAAAATGTATTTCCCAGGGGAAATAATCGCTATACTCGTATAAAACTGATTGTTTTTGTTTTTGTTCAGCAACATTTGTAGAAAAGTGTCATCTGATATAAAGTTTCCGAGGCTTCAATGAAAAAGTGTTGTCAAACAGACAAAACGATTCTACAAAATAATGTTTACTTCACGTTCATGTTTATATAAGGATAGTCTCATGATAACTTCAAATGACCAATTTCATTCTCAGTGTTTTTGTAGAGTTCCAATTTTACAAAGTGTCCATTTGATATTAATATGCGTTGTCATGTTTTACATGCATGTGGCACAAGTTTCAGCCCAAGAGGTTTTGTCTTTAGTAAATATGATGGCAATTAACGTTTTTCTTTTGAATATATGATGCATTAAACGAATATTAAATCAAAAACGTATTAAGCAATGCAAATTAAGTCCTACTTATATAAACATTGATCGTAAATATGCAATTTAGTTCAGTGGCATTATCATCTTATATGACCTAATATTGAGTTCATACGTGGCAATATTATAAATTGTGTAGAAAATGTTTCAATAAATATAACTATGTTCTGCTGTTTATTAATGACATAAGTACCTGTTAACGGATGTTCTTTATTTGGAATTAAGTGTAGATATTTTACGTCCGTGTTGGCATTAATCCAAAGTTGAGATATTTGACACTTATTTTCTTTTCATTGATCGGGTATGGACATTGCAAAATAAACACGCTATTTATAGTATTTGATTGTTTCCGAATGTTTGATAAAAATGAAATGTCAATTTAAACTAAACTAATATTAGATATATGAAGTGATATGAATTTCATTTAAGTTATATCGATAACGAGAGTTTCTACAATAATAAAATATAAAGTACAGTTTTTTTGTGTAATATATATAATGGATTATATTAAACACACACTAACTGTTGTTAACCTTATGAGTGTCTGACCGACATTATATAGTATTAGAGTAACAGTCTGCTGGTGATATTGATGCAATACCACGCAAAGGACCAACATGCGATTGTGTCGGTTATTGTTACTTACATGCCATTTGATCTGAGACGTCCTGCCAATTAAATACGCAAATAATCTTACCGATATTTGTTCCAGCGTCGCAGTTGTCCTTAGAAATTATCTTAATATAAACTGACGATATCTAAGAAAACCATAATTTTATTGACATGATTTATTGCATGTATTATAAAACACCGTCACGTGGCTAGTGCACGGAGCGATAGTCATTGTCAAGTCAGGTCAATTTAAATATTAAAATATCCCCTAACTATCAACTTACTCATGCACACTAATATATAATCACGGTGGCAAACCCACGTGACCTAATCGTATGGAGCGGTGTAAAAACGGAGGAAAAGTGTCCATTTAGGTACCTTTTACCTGATAGCTGTCTTAATATTGCATTTAAATTCACGAAATAAAGACGAACACTGTCTTTGTATAGAGATGAATCTTCGTTGCTATCACGTTAATATGTAATACTCGTAATTTTGAAAAATACTTTAATTGTTCAATAGATCCATAAAATCTTAGGTATAAAGGAATTTTCAATTACATATATTTGTCATGGAAACAAACAGTACAACAATCTCAATATTTGACATATCAGCAAGTAGCTGGCAATCTTTCTCACTTGAAGTTTTGGGAGCAAGCTGTTCTCGGACCTTAGCAGTTAAAGATAAGTGATCTTGAGACGATGCCTTAAACCACTCGGCCACAGAGGACACTCTAAACTCAGAACATCTTAGTAAAAAACAGAATGGGTAGTGTCCTTTTCGTTTCAGTAAATATTTTTGAAAGCAATCAATAAATAACTTCAATTCCGATATATTATATTAGTTTATTACAAATAATTGTTCAAGGTCGCATCATAAAACATTGTACACATGTTAACTCCGTAATCTCGTGGTGCATATTACTATGTTGTCCCTTTAAGTATTTTCTGAAACCATAGATTGAAACAAATATCCAAAATTATAAAATTGTCTAAATTAAGAGCTGTTCATGAACAGTTCACGAAAATGTCTACACGTGTCATTTTAATTGTCAAGTTTTGCATTTTGCTTTGATGGAGTCCATTTCCACAGTGTTCTATTACCATGAAACCAATAGCCAAACTTGTTCACTTAAAGTTTCGGAGTAAGCGTTTTACGAACCTTAGCGGTGAGAGAGTTATTACTTTTGAGGCGGCGCTGGCCACAAGAAACGTTCGATTGCTGATTTGATAATCTAAGCGTTTATCCAATCAGCAACCAGAACGTTTAGCAGTTGCACTTTAATTCACATTTCATAATAAAGAGCAGTGTGATCTGGTTATTGATATATGCTAGCAAAAATGACCAGTTTAAAGCGCGACGGTATATAAGAACTTGACTGGTCATCGATATTATTACACATATTGCTGATAAAAACATTGAATTATAAGTACTACCAACAATATTTAAATGTTGTTGGGGACTCATGGTATCATTTAGTTTGTTTATAGTGCATACTGACAATTACTGTCGTTACGCTGTTTATAAGATTACATACGATAGCATTACGGTAATTATATTCTATTAAGGCTTACATACCGATTAAAAAATGAATTTGCGCTATATAAGAGCAATGTGTAGGACTTATGGATTGATTTAATAAGAATACCTGCACTCAATTTAATTTTTATGTAATAAACCCAAATTTTCTTAACCAGCTAGGCCGTTTTGGCCGATGCTTATCTTAAAATAATTTTAAATAGGTCTGCCAACGGTTTATCAATTATTTATTGATTTATTGATTTATTGATTGATTCATTTATTCATTTATTCATTTTATTTATTTATTTATTTATTTATTTATTTATTTATTTATTTATTTATTCATTTTTCCATTTTTATTGATTGATTGATTGATTGATTCATTCATTCATTCATTCATTTATTAATTAATTAATTCATTCATTCATTCATTCATTCATTCATTCATTCATTCATTCATTCATTCATTCATTCATTCATTCGTTCGTTCGTTCGTTCGTTCATTCATTCATTCATTAATTCGTTCATTCATTCAGTCATTCATGTATTCATTCATTCGTTCAAGCATTCATTCATTCATTATTTATTTATTTATTAATCTATTTATTTTTTTAATTTATTCACCCATTCATTCATTCATTAATTTTTTATGTTGATTGATTGATTGATTTTGATTGATTTATTGATTTATTTATTCATTCATTCATTCATTCATTCATTCATTAATCTTTATTGATTTATTCATTCATTATTTATTTATTTATTTATTTATTTATTGATTTATTTATTTATTTATTTATTTATTTATTTATGTATTCATTCATTCATTCATTCATTCATTCATTCATTCATTCATTCATTCATTCATTCTTTATTAATTTATTTATTTAAATATTTTTTCGTGGTATGAATAATTATTAAACTATTTTACTTCAGATTATGTCAATGAAGTAAATGAGGAAAAACATAACGAGGAAAATAGTAATGAGGGTTAGAATACTCTATTTACTACCCATAGACTATTCGTACTACGTTTATTAACGAGTTTATGTATTCACGTAACACTATATCTATTAATTAGAATGAATATATGTTATATATTACAAGGCGCACACACACATTGTTTTATTGTATAAATTATTATCTAATACTTTAAATATATAAACGGTAGCATTTGCAGGCAGACACATCGGATCCACAATCGTTCGGTCGTAATTTCGATCATTAATCAATAATATATGTATTTCGTTAATCTGTATCGCATCATTTATATACGTTTGTTTCATGTGATAGGGACAGTACTTGTCACTAGTATATGCTATGCATTCAAAGTGTTCAAAATCATTGTTAAGTCTGCTTCCATATATCATAGTTTGAGTTAGTCATCCCACTTCTTTGCTCGATGTTCTTTATTTGGATAGTATTGTAGAGAATTTACGTCCGTGTTGGCATTAATGTAAAGTTGAGATATTTAAAAGTTATTTGCTGTGTCATGTGTTTAATGTGTAATGCATGTAATTTATTGTATTAAACACATTTTAGCTTCTGTTTGCCTAATGAGTGTCTGACAGACATTATAAAATATTAGAGTAACAGTCCACTGGCCATATTGATTCAATACCACACGAAAATACGATTTCACCGAGCACTGTTACTTACGTGCCTATTGACCTGAGACGGGCAAATACGTAGATAATCTAATCAGTGATCGATATTGGTTCCAGCGCCGCAATTATTCTTAGACAGTTTCTAAAAATAAACTGACGATATCTAAGTAAACAATAAATTTTATTGACATGATTTATTGTATATATGATAAAACATCGTCACGTGGTAAGTGGGCAGAGCGATAATCGTTGTTGAGTCAGGTCAATTTACACAATGTTTTACATTTTAAAACATCCCCTTACTATCACCTTACACATTCAAACTAATTTGAATATATATTAACTGTGGCAAATACACGTGACATAATCGTATGGAGTGGTGTTAAAACGGTGGAAAATGTCCATTTAGATACATTTTTGCCGATAACTTTCTTAATATTGCATTAAAATTCACGAAACAAAGACGAACGCTGACTCGCTGTATAAAAATGAACCATCGGTGCTATCAAGTTACCATGTAATACTCGTATTTTTGGAAAATATTTGGATTATTATATAGATCCAAAGAATCTTTGTTATGAGGATGTTTTCAACTTGATATATGACTGTCATAGCAGTAATATTATAATATTTGACGTTTCTGCAAGTAGCTGGCAATCTTTCTCACTTTAAGCTGTTTCGAACCTTAGCGGTGAGAGGTAAGTGCACTTGAGACGGCGCTTTCTACCACTCGTCCAAGGAGAGTACTCGGAACTCAAAACGTATGAGTAATATACAGAATTGCAAGGAATAGTGCCGACAACATATTCTTGTTCCTTTCGATTTGAAATTCATGCAAATAAAAATACCATATGAAGATAAACGTGTGTGTCCTTTTCGTTTCAACGAATACTTTAGAAAGCAATTAATAAATAACTTCAATTCCAAAATATTTAGTCGTAGTAATCATTTATTTATTTTGCTCAGATTCTACCAAGGAATTTGATGAGGAAAATCACAACGCGGAAATTAGTAACTGTGGTGAGTATACCCTATTTTCTACACAGACTGTACGTACTATGTTTATTAACGAGTTCATGTAATATCGTAACACTATATTAGTTTATTGAAAAAATATTGTTCAAGGTAGCATCGTAAAACATTGTACACATGTTAACGTCGTGATCTACTATGGGGTCATTTGAATTATTTTCTGAAACCATAGATTAAAACAAATATCCATGTCCATTGTTCATGATAATTTCACAAAAAATGTGTACACATGTCATTCCAGTGGTTAAGATTTGCATTTTGCTACGATGGAATCCACTTCAATATTTTTATATTATCATTAAACCAAAAGTCTACATTCGTTTCAGGTGCATTACTCTAAATTTTTTCTCAGGATAACGTTATGAAAATTTATCAACCTAGTGTTGTAGTAGTGTCTTTACTAAGGAGTTTTCATCTTCAGTATAAAATCTGTTACTACAGAAATAATTAACAAAATGACGAATACTTTACATTCCGATGTACACCGACAAACGTTATTAATGAATGTTTGCCTTTTTCTGAAAAGCAGTTTTCATTTTCAAGTTTCTGAAAAAAAATTAATAGGGTTTAACGCCAATTTCAACACAGTTTAGGTTATGTATGGCATATCGAGTTTTATAAGTGGATGAAGATTTCAGAATGAATATGAGTAAGAACACCGTCCTTTCCCAAGTAACTGGCACATTTTCAAGTTTTTGGAGTGAGCGTTTTTCGAACCTTAGCGGTGAGAGGTATGTGCCCTCAAGACGGCGCTTTATACCACCGCTCGGCCACGGAGAACACTCTGAACTCAGAACATCTGAGTTATATACAGAATGGCAAGGGATATTGCCGACTACATATTCTTGTTCCTTTCGATTTGCAATTCATGTAAGTAAAAATACCATATGAAGATAGACGTGTGTGTCCTTTTCGTTTTAATAAATATTTTCAATTCTAATATATTTAGTAGTAGATATTAACCATTAAGTTATTTTTCACAGATTCTGTCATATAATACAACGAGGAAAGTAGCAATGAGTGTTTACTCTATTTTCTGCACACAGACTGTACATAAGAATTTTATAAACGAGATCATTTATTCACTTAACTCTTTATTAGTTTATTGAAAGAAATATTTCAACGCGTACATACAATGTTATACTGTATCAATTCCCATCTAAAAACTATAAGTATGCATATATAGACGGTAGCGTTTGCAGGCAGACACATAGGATCCACAATCGTTCGGTCGTAATTTCGTTCGTTAATCATTGATATGTGTTTCTTTCGTGTAATCTGTATCACCTTAGTTATATACATACATTATTGATGTAGTTATCCTGGCGTTGACATACATTAATTTGATAAATAGTTACAGTTATACATAGTACTTGTTTCTGTATGTGTGTTGATAGTGATTAGATCTCCGCGTCTATCGGCGCTCATCGTCTGGCTGCCTTTCCGCACATGTCTATATATCTACCTGTCTGTCATGTATCTCTTACTGATGCACCGCATTATACTCATGCATTATCTGTGTCGATGTGTATCTGTTTATTTTTTACACGATGTTTTATATTTATTACTCAGATTCGTTGAATGAAGAACATATTCCTTGTACAAATCAAGCGACTATTCGACAATGGAATGTAACAAGTAATTATAAATTATTGTTTCTGATTGTTAAACCCATCTGCGGGCATGCATGCTTGACTGTGAATTTGCATATATAATTCAGATATAGTTAAACCAATTATCAGACATTTGAATAATGGTCAAAATCTTTTTCTTTACATTGAAGAGTATGTCTCAAAGTTACGGTGCATATGTATTTTAATTTCAAAAATGCATATAGCATTTAGATGGATTAAGTATTTGTGGTTTACGTCAAACGGAACAATATTAATGCCAAGTAGACCTTTTTTATATATATTATAAAACTTTCTCTGAAGTTGATGATTATAATAAGACTTCCTCGGGAATGACTATTAACCACAAAAACACAACATTTAGATGAGACGATTCAAGGTCATACCATTGGAATAGTTTCAATTTACATAGTTTTTTTCAGACTATGTACGTTTGGATCATTTTTTGGACATAAAATGTATAGGCGAGGCCTCTTTAATCTGTATCACCTTAGTTATATGCACATATTATTGAAGTAGTTATCGTGGCGTTGAAATAAAATTTATTTGATAAATAGTTACTATTACACATAGTACTTGGTTTTGTATGTATATGTATGCTGTTAGCCGCTCGATCGTGGTGTCTATCGGCGTTTCATGTCTGGCTGTCTATCCGTACATGTCTATATGTCCATCTGTCTGTCTTTAATCTCTTCCTGATGCCCCAAATATTGCTCACCATGCATTATCTGTGTCCTTGTGTGAACACATACCGGTGTGTATCTGTCTCTATTTGACATGGTTTGCACTTATAACCGTTTATATTGTTTTATATTTATTACTCAGATTTGTTGAATGAAGAACGTCGTCCTTTAACAAATGAAGCGAATGGAGACATTCAACAAAAGAATGAAATCAGTAAGTTATTTAAAACTATTGTGTCTGATTGTCACATCAATCTGCGGGCATGCATGCTTGATGGTGTATTTGCATATCTGATTCAGATATAGTTAAGGCAATAGCTATAGTTTTTCATGCGCTCCAGTTCCGCGCACAATGGAAAGCGATGTTGTCGAGATCAGCCAGTGTCACAACATGATTGTATACTACAACTGACCCTATTTCGGATGATTCTCTCATTATGGATACACCTGAAATTGGTCTCTTATACTATGTTAAATATATTAAAATTGCATTCTGGTATGAAATAATTGTAGCAATTTAACCTAAATATAAAATATGATAGAAATCTTAATATATATACAAATATGCACTTTCAGTATAAAAGCGTTAATTTTGCAAATGCAGTTTATTTAATGATGGCATACTTTGGGAGCTATTTTGTCTCAAATTACGCGATAACATGTATTTTTTATATTGATTGCCAATATAATAGTTATTAGTGGGTATTTTGTGAGGTTTTAGGGACATTTTATCTATACACTATATCAAAATATTAAACAAACGCTATATTTTATTGCAAAATTGAAAAACAATTGACACTGCCGAAATGATTTTATTTTTAAAAACCCTATACAGTTTTTTTAACTTATAATTACTATTTCCATGACAATTTTTATTATATGAATGCATCTGTGTATTAGTTTTAATAAAATACTAGATTTAAACAATTTTGATTATTGTTTTTGCATTGCCTGTTAAATCTACATTAATTTTGTTCGCCAAATGTCGAGAACGGATATGTATATGAGGAGGTGATACCAAAAGGTAGTTACGGTAACATGTGTTTTTTTATTTTTGATATTTTACATTCATTAAACTTAAATACTGGAAAGATTCATAAACTTCTATCCATAGGAAAAATATGACAACAACTATAACAATCGTCTTTAAACAAATATCAGACATCTGAATAATGGTCAATGTATATTTCACTACATTTAAGAGTAAGTTTAAAAGTTATGGTGCATATATATTTCAAATGCAAAATTATGTACATATATAGTATTTATATTGATTAAGCATATTAAAGAAAAGTATCGACAGATATTTATTTATCTTTACTAATGCTACAAGATGTTTGAATGGCTATGTTATGTTTAGAACTGACCCATTGACTAGCATTGTCCTATTGATTCGTTCACTAAAGACAGTGCCTGTATTACAAAATGAATATATAATCAATTGACAGGTAAATATTATTTTCAATAATATAGTTTAGTATTGGTGTTTTACGAAAAAAGGAATAAAAGGTTATGTTAAGCAGTCCTTCTTGTATATATTATAAAATAGCTACATGTATTTGCTTTTACTGGAGTCATAGATTTTAATAAGACTTCCTCGGTAATGGCTGTTGTCCCAAAAAAATACAACAGTTGGACAAGACGTTTCAAAGTCATTACATTGGAATAGTTGATGTAACCATTCACAATGGTGAAGTAAAATTATGCGTATTGTACAGGTATTAACACATTCCAACCATATATACCAACATACATGAACATTATTGTAAAAACTGCGAAAGGATCAAAACAATTTTACAAAACATTTAATTGTAATAATTATACACCAACGATTCAGAGAAAATGGAATGAAATATTTAACTTAACAGATAATAAATGGAACAAATCATGAAATGCCTTTAAAACAACAAAATATTCATACCTACAATGTTAACAAGCAAGACTTATACATATAAGTTTGCCAACAAATTCTTATCTTACACAAATAACAATAAAATATAATGCTTTGTGCACCTTTTGTGGATTAACATTAGAAACTCTTCAACATATCTTTTGGGAATGTAACAAAACACAAGAATTGATAACTGAAATAAATACATTACTACTATCAGAAAATATATATGTGGAGTTCAATGAAAATAATTTCATTTTTGGTTTCACAGGAAGTATATCGCAAGCCAAAAATATCTTGATTCTTGAAATGAAAATATATGTATACTCATGGAAGAATCTAAATAGGAACTTAAGGATACAAGATTTCAAAAAATGTAAATCAAATGTATACACAATAAAGAATAAAATTGCACTAAAAATATGACTATAGAAACATTTGACCAACATTGGTCACTTGCAGAACTTACAATTAATATTTAATAAATTTTGGTAGCCTTGTACTATGCTATGTATATTACAACCGATACATTGATTCCAATTCCTTTATTTAGTGATGTTACAAATGCACCAGCCTCATATGCGCCTTCAAAATCCACCCTCTCTCTCCCAAGTTTACCAGAAAACACATTTACTTTTCCTCCTTTCTTTTTATTATTGTGTTCATGACATTCAGTAATACATAAACAAAGACAATACAAATACATATGTACGATATTTATTATATAGTCGAAATATACTAAATAGCTTGAGAATGAGAGTGTTGTGTGCGAGTCACCATTGATTAATATGTTGATATTGTAAAGTGTGCGGTGGGATGTTCCTCCTCGACCCACAACACACTCATTGACAAGGTGAATAAATGAGTTACCATTTGGAAACTGAAAAAAAAAAAAAAACACAAACAAAAAAACAACATTCCAACTGCCATACAACAGCAAGATTCAGTGCTAATTATTTAACTATCGGTTGCTTAACAGTGCAATATACAAATCCTTTTGCGCTCCAAATAATTATCAACACAAAGTTAGCTAATACAATCGCTTTGAGAATACTTCCTGGAAATCAGAAACTATATCAGAAAGTCAGTTTTTAAAATATATCTTCTAACAGGAAGTTTTGTACCGTTAATATAGACCGTGTCAAAACTAGTGAATGGAAAATAACATTCCACAAGTGATGCATTAGGCTATATGACACTGGTTTTATTGTCCATAGTATCGTTTGTCAAACTTCTCTTATATGGTGACGATGCAGTACATTAAGGGTTCTTGGACAATTACATAACATAAAACATACAAGCTTCTGACACGAACTGAACTCACATCAGATTAACCACCATTACTGCAACAATGATTGCTTGGTAACATCAGAGTACATAATTTAGACTAAGCTATATTTCCTTGCCTATTTCAGTAAATGCACTCGTGTAAGTGCTTTTACATAATCAAAAACATTGGAGTGCAGGTAAAGCAACACGGATATATATTCATGATTGATTGATTGAATATTAAGCGTCATTTTTATGCCACCGAGGGCTAACAGACGATCAGTTAACCTAACTACTGTTTCCTGGGATTAACCAGTACTCGAGCACACCCCGTCTCCGTAAGTAACTGATAACTTTCCCACTTGAATCAGTGGTGAGAGACGAATGGTAATTAGACACAATGTCGTATATCAATCATATATATTCATGAAATTCATATACAACATCAAGTACAGGTACAAGTGCAAAGAGATACCATTCCGTAAACATGATTCAGAGTAGTTCCGTGACCGAAACCTATACAAACAGAACTAATGCCGTTTCATGTTATTGAGTGTTTTTTCTTATTACTAGTTTGTACTATGCGTGCAAAGTGTTTAGAATCAGTATTAAGTTTGCTTTTATATATCATATTTTAAGTTAGCCATCCCACTTCTTTGTTTAAGAGTGACTGGTTTAGAGTGGAACAAATGTTAATTTATATTCTTTGTAAACTGATGAATGTGCTTTTGGAAGTATAATAGCGTGACGAGTAGCATGGGTAATCATCTGAAGTTATCTATAGCATAAAAACATGCCACAATTATACCCCTAGTCGACATAATGTCACCATTAACCAGGGTATTCAAAACATCACAGTACTTCAACGATCAGAACAAATATCTGACTGTGTCTAAACAAAATTTATTTTCAATTTATATTTTTAAATCGATCAAAGATATTCTTACGTGAACAATGAAGATTATTCTTCCATTATATGATGTTCATAATAAATGTGTCATATTCACTGTTTGTTTGCCGCAACTGTGTTTTCGATTTATTCGGTACTAAGACCTCTATCATTTATTGCACTTGCTTTGTAATGGCATTAGCAAGTTCGTGATTAAATGGGATTCATATCTGAGTTGTACCTCGATAGAAACATGTATGCAGTAAAAGTAATCCAGCTTTCTTTAGTCTGCTAAATTATCCTTTGTCAAATATCAAATAAATTTAATGGAAACATTCCAATAAGGGTCCACGTTGGACAACGGAAATTCAGTACCGATATATATGTGATATTCAATTTGTATATGTTTTTATTTTTTTGTTGAAGCGGATTCTAATTGATTATATGTTGTAATTATTGCCTTTCTGTTATCTAACAAAACTTGAATTGTGTTCGACCTGCGTTATATTCACATATTTTATACAATTGTTCTTAGTGTACAATTTAATATGATTCAATTTAGAAGCTAAAAAATAACTACACATTTATTGGTTTACATCGACACACAGGTACAAACAAAACGATAAAGAGTTGGTATAGCGCTTTAATACAAATAATAGTCCTATTTAGATATTCCAGGAATGTCAAATAATTTGCTGTTTTACAGACTTATTACTTAAACTATCTTTAAAGTGTTTTCACCATATATAAGTACTGTTGGTTAGAAAATGTTTGCATTATGTTTATTGTTTTCAGGTACATACCTTTTATTCATTTAGGTTTGCTAAAAATGTTTCGAACTACATAAAATTCACAACTTTAATACCTTACGAATAAGTGAAATATTATATTTCTAAGATGCTCAAAAGAATAACTACATATTCCGTGGTGTACTATGGACACACTAGTCCAAATATAACAATAAAGAGAGCAGTACAGAACTTCAATATATATATTATTGTATGTATTTCATTTGTTCCGGAAACTGGCGATTCGTTGATGTTTTTGGAATAGTTCACCACAATATGTAAAAAAAGACGGGTCGCAGCGATTTTAACACGTCACCAGTCGACTAAAAACTGAAATATTTACACTACATACATAACTATTAATACTAAATAACTGTGTATGCTACATAAATGGGGATACTGTTGCAAAGCATGCTGTATTGGGGAAAAAATCAATGATTTCACATGTACCAACGCATATATACATTGTACATAATACAGTCCTTGATACTATAATAATAGTGCATTAATGAAGTCATAACGTATTATATGATACTGAATGAGTGTTTGGTTCAAGTATCAACAATATATCAGTCGTAACTTTGATCGTTAATCAATGATATGTGTTGTTAGTTGCATCTATATCAACTTAGTTAACAGTATTATTGATTAGTCATTGTGACGTTAAAACAAATTAATTTATGTCCTTGTGCGGGTATATGTTAGTTCGTATCTGTCTCTATTTTACATGATGTTGCTCTTATAACAGTTTATAGTGCCGTATATTTATTACTCAGAGCCTCCAGATGAACCTAATACCCGTTTAATGCGTTTAGAAGCGAATGAAGCGAAGGACGATATTCGACACGAGAGTGACAACAGCGAGTAATTAAGAATTATTTTGTCAGATTGTCACACCCATATGTGGCTATACTTTCTTGGCCGTGTGTTTGCATATCTAATACAGGCATAGTTAAACGAATCATCAGATATCTGAATAATGGCCAATGTCTGTTTCCCTACAGTCATATAACATATATATCGATGGCTACATGATCACAACTCCGAAAGAATTGTGGGGATATGAATGTTATCACTTGCGACGACACTTAAGTTTATACATGTTTGTCATATTACAGCCATATACCCTTGTTTACTGACAGTGCACAATTAAGATATCACCTGAGACTGATATATGTGTTTCTGAATATGTGTCGATAAACTGACGATATTTAAGTAAACAATACATTGTATTGACTTGATTAATTTTATATATTACAAGACACCGTCACGTAGTCAGTGGGTTGAGTGATAGTTGTTCTCGGGTCAGGTCAATTTACACAGTGGTTTATATGTTTAAATATCCCCTAACTATCTCCTTACTCGTACACAATAGTTTATATGTTTAAATATTCCCTAACTATCTCCTTACTCGTACACAATAGTTTACATGTTTAAATATCACCTAACTATCTCCTTACTCATACACAATGGTTTATATGTTTAAATATTCCCTAACTATCACCTTACTCATACAAAATGGTTTACATGTTTAAATATCCCCTAACTGTCACCTTACTCATACACAGTGGTTTACATGTTTAAATATCCCCTAACTATCAACTTACTCATACACACTAATTGGAATATATATTAACGATGGCAAACCCATGTGACCTAATCGTATGGAGTTGTGTAAAATCGACTTTGAGTTTATATATGGCAAATCCAGTTTATTGAGTGATAAATATTTCAAAGTTAATATGAGTAGGAACACGGTCCTTCCGCAAGTAACTGGCACACTTCCTCACTTAAAGGTTTGGGAGCGAGCGGTTCTCGAAATTTAGCGCTGAAGGTAAGTAATACTTGAGACGGCGCTTTATACCAATCGTCCACGGAGAACACTCTGACCTCAGAACATCTGAGTAGATTACAGAATGGCTAGGGATATACCCGATACATATTCTTGTTCCTTTCTCTTTGAAAATCATGTAAGTTGTACCAACATCCTACTACATGTATTTAGAACCAATATATTTACATAGCACAATAAGCACAATTTGTAGCACAATAAGCACAAAAAAACAAGTGTAAGCATTGTGTATGATAATTTTTTGTTGGTCAATTTCCACATGTTTATTAGTATTTTAACAATTTAAGTCACAGAGAGTTAAGATTTGTGAAAAGGTGACCTATTAAGCTCTGTAAGTAAATGTTTAAAGGAACCTGGAAGAAAATACAAACCGCAATAAATTATTGCATTTTGGGATTGTTGGATTCAAAAAATGTCTTTGTCTTTCAATTTATCTTTGTTAGAGAAACCGGAATACTAACATAATGACCCTATTAATGGATATGAGAAATATTAAGTTCATGATTGCATTTACCATGGACACAATTGCTTGTTTTCATGGATTGATATGTCCTATAACAGGTTTAAACTTTTACGCGTTTGGGAATATACATTAATGTTTTAATCAGAGGGTTATTTACATGTGATCTAATTAAGAGAAAGAAAGCTTATGAT
Organism: Panopea generosa; assembly: GCA_029582155.1. Taxonomy (NCBI): domain Eukaryota; kingdom Metazoa; phylum Mollusca; class Bivalvia; order Adapedonta; family Hiatellidae; genus Panopea; species Panopea generosa. Next base: position 27,430,029 of record CM055894.1, on the reverse strand, counting down.
CTGTTTCACCTCACTTGGGTAAGTTTATATAAATAGCAAGAAAATGCTAAGCAAATATATATTCGTATCCTGTAAGGTGGTGTTTTACTTGCTTTTGCTAACAACAAATTATGTGCATGCTTTTGATATGCATATGATGTATTATATAATACATATAGTATACAGTATATTATAATATATCAGGAAAACGTCAGATGAGTGGAATGCTGGCTTTCTATTTCTGGATTCATCTTACAATTTATAGACTTAACAATCATGTTGATTTCTTAAATAATTTTGACAATTAAATTTTCAGGCAGGAAGTGATAATCAGAGACCATGAATCCATTCAGGAATGTATGCAACTGTACAGTATATTAAGCTTTGGTTTATTGATAGCTAATGTCTTTAACGTATATTGTACGCTTTTCATGATCTTCTGATATATCCAAGGTATTAAAATATGTTGCAGTGGTGTGAACTTACAAAAAGGTCAATGCCACCATATTATAAGGACATTCAGATTCACATCAATTATTTCATAGTATCACTTTGGTTTAATTCAAACTTGGTAACATTGTTGATCAAAAGTGTGTTACAACCTACCTAGGTCATAACTTGAAGGTGAAGGTCACCGGCTTATATTCTAACATATTGAGTTTCACTCTATTATTTGCAACACATATGTTATTGGAAGTAGTTCATATATTGGAAAAAAACAATGATCTCCACCCTAAAGGTGTGTCATAATCCAATTCATCGGTCACATTACCAAGGTCATGGTCATGAGCCCACATATATAGAATATCTAATTCCCTTTATTTCTATCAAAGTATGAATTGTATTTAAACTTTACATAATTGTTAAACTGCCAAAGGTGTGTCATGGTCTGCTTTCAAGGTCATATCTTACTAAGTATTTAAAAATAATTCTGCTTTGTTCATTATTTCTTACATAGAAATAGCAAACAATTCATACTTATATAAATGTTAACCTTTTGTATCAAGTGTGTTGCAACAAACTTGGCATAATATCAAGTTCATTATGTCCCACTACATTATAACTTTCATGTATGAATTACTTAAGCTGGCAGAATTGTTGAACCTCCTATCAAAGGTCACAACTTTTTCCAAAGTCTTATAGTCCATCTGTCACTTTCTGAAAAAGTGACAGGAATTAGACATTCTTTTTTTATTGAGATCGCATAATTCAATGTGGGGACGGGATATGCGTCACAATCAGTGGAGAGTTCTAGTTGACAGATTATTTTAAAACTAAAACATACTTCTGGTATATCATTATGTTTTAAGATTTTCCAGAGAGTCTTTCACTAAGATGGGTCCTGAATATGTAATACAAAGATAACTATAGTTCAGAGAGTGGTTTAGTTTGGAGAAATATTAATAATGTTAGGCATTTTACTGTTTTGTGATGTGTGTAGTTCCTTAAATAACATTACAATTCACATCTGTCATTCTGTTGAACCTTCTCATGGTAATGTACCCTGATTATCAAAAGAATGGCGTAGCCTGGCATGATAAAGATATAATGAGACATATGGCTTATGCATGATGAAATGTAATGTGACATAATACTGTATATGCTTTATGGCACTACGGCAATGCAGAATGGTATAGAATGGCATGAGGAAATGTAATGTGACAAAATTATGTATACGTTTCATGGTACTATGGCAATGCAGAATGGCATAGACTGGCATGATGAAATGTAATGTGACATAATTATGTTTATGCGGCATGGTACTATGGCAATGCAGAATGGTATAGACTGGCATGAGAAAATGTAATGTGACATAATTATGTATAAGCTTTATGGTACTATGGCAATGCAGAATGGTATAGACCGGCATGATGAAATGAAATGTGACATAATTATGCGTATGCTTCATGGTACTACAGCAATGCAGAATGGCATAGACTAGCATGATGAAATGTAATGTGACATAATTATGTATATATGCTTCATGGTACTATGGCAATACTTTCAAGCTAGTTTATAATCATACACTACTCTCGTTTCTCTTTCAAAGATATATTTTCAACTTAATTAAATTTATGAGACCATTTTGTTTAACAAATGTTCACCTTTTCTTATACTTTGTTAGATGTTATAATTTTTAGGCAAAGGTAATTGCAATGTTAATAATTTAGTGGACATTTATTTTGTTAGATGTGTAAGTGTAAGAACACCACTCTTGTTTTATACATTGTATTAAAATGAAAAATATTTGTTTGATAAGAATAAATAATGTTTCAATCATTTGTAATGTGTGTATCTGTTATTTAATTGATATGGATATTTTGTCAAGAGTCACATTTATTTTTAAAAGTTTTAAGCCATTTAATTTTTATTTGTTGGTTTACAGAATTCACCTTTCGTCTTATTTTAATTTGTGAAAAACTAATATTTTATATTATTTTTTATTATTATTCTTACATTGATATTAATATGTTGTCAATGTAAAGACGACTGGCAATTTCTTTTTTAAAACAAGAATTGTGCACCAAAAACTCGTAGTTCATGAAAACTAATGTCTTAAAGTTAGAAAATAACCAAATGTACCTGATATTTCATCTGTAGTAAATCAATTGTATAACAATATAAAAATTATAAACCAACACATAATAAGAAAACGGCTTAAATCTATTTTGAAGTTTTTTTTTAAGCCAAATTTACTGTTTCCACGGTTATTGGAAGCTGTAACACAGTGTTAAAAAACATCAAAAATATATTGGTGATTTGATTCTGAGTGGCCATAATTAGGCCCTGTAACAAAATGTAATTTAATCAACAAAGTTTTGTGTGAAAAGACAATATTTTTTAACAGGAACTTCTACTGAAATAAAAAAAACACTCAATTGAACAACATGGTAGTCACACGAAACCTTTTCCACCAGAAGTTGCACTGACCGATTAACTGAATGATTAAATAATGTAGATTGAATTCAGCAACCATTAAATTTAGTAGGTTTAGATATTTCGCAACCCTCTGAAATATGTTTTTAAATAAAAGATGTCTTATAAATACTCCTAATTGACTTAGTGTGAAAATATTGCACAAGAACATAAAAAAATATATATGCAATCTGATTTTGCAATCATCAGCTCGACATTATTAAATTTATTGCAATATATATTTAGCACACATTATTTTTACAATAACATCTAAATTACACTGATAAAGCTATGTGTTCTCAGTTTAGAGTTGAAATGGCTACATTGAAAGATTTGTGGTGGATTGTATACCATGTAAAAAATCAGAAACAGTTGCAGATATTATGTAATCTAATGAACCTTTTTTGCTGTGTAGGCTTGGGCCCCATTTCAAGGTCACTTACCTCTAACCGGTATGGTTATGGGTTCAAGTTCCATTCAGTCCTAAACCTGAAATGTGTTGAAAATGACATTGAACCCATTTTCAAAAAAAAATGATATTAGTGTAGTATATCCAGCATTATTGTATTCTAGTGTGGATTAATGTGTTCTGTACTTAGAAAGTAATATTTTGTCATACTTATAAATGATTTAAACACAGTAAATACATCTATATTTATTGTATGATCTATCAGACAGGGAGATTATAATTATAATTATGTTTTGTTATACAACGTAATGGAACTGCTCATCAAAAACACCTGCCATTCATGTCCAGCTGCCATGTTGCAGTGTTTAATCTGCCTTTAATTGTTGTGGTTTGATTTAGCTACAAAAGTACTTTTGTTTACTTTAGTTTAAAGACAAGAACACATCTTAGCTTGTTTTCAATAATTGAAGTGGAAATTTCATTAAAATTCTGACTAATTAATGCAATTGTAATTGGCCTGTCATGACTAAGTGACACTGGTATATATACCTTTATTTCATAGTTCAAAATGTAGGAAGAACTTTTACCATACATTGTTACAATTTTATTTTTTGTCTTACCGTACAGGCCGCCAAGGTAGAGGATTCACTGGGCTATCAACAATCTAGCCGTCATGTATCATCGAAAAATAGAGAACACCATAATGGTCAGAAGAAACTTGCATCGTTGTACATGGTTACACAATAACAATACATTAATTAGCTATATATTTAAGCATTTGAACCTATGCAGAACTTTTTTTTTAAATTGTTTAACTTATATTCCAATATACAATTTATATTAAATGGAGTATATTGGGGAAAATGCTATACATGGCTTGAAGAAGTAACATTAATTTTAAAATGGGTATAAGGTATCTCATTGTGATTACAAACAAAATCTGAATATTTTGATAATTGGTATGTCAAATCCACCAAAACATGACAAAATCGATATTTAAATTGTAGTTGTAAACTTGAAATGAAATTCCCGTTAAAAAAATAGACACCACTCAAACATTGTTTGACAACTCAACACCATTCAGTTACTTGGAAAGGAATGTTATAGTATACCAATCATTTTCATTTATATCATACATTTCATTCCATTTATTCTGGCTTGTTGGTTTCTCATTATTTCTATTTAAAACGTCATATATTGGTTTAGTCCCCGTTTTGCTTTTCAATATTGGAAACACATGTGATGGAATGAAAGGATTTGGTTCCTTTTTATGTTCACGTTCACTTTATTGACTTTTTTTTTAAATTATTTGATTGCTGTTGTCATACCGAGCAAATGTAGATAGTTAATTTTGATATCTGTAATTTTCTCAAAATCTTCTTTTGTGTAGAATTTACCATTAGTATAAATAAAGTCATTTATATACATTATGCCTTTATCATACCAACTTTTAAGAAAAACACTCTGTTTTCCAATTAATATATGATGATTATAAAAAGTGGCATTTTAAGAAATTTTTCATAACTATCTACTTTGTAACTATTTAAAAATGTTACATAGGAGTTTAGAACATCTTTCCAAAAGTTGTTTTTCATAGATTTTAATAATTTCTCTGGGAAATGTTTACCACAAGTTTAAAATTTATTTAAATCAAGATATGAGTTACACAAGTGTTGCCACAACCCATCTGAATGAGTATGTTTCCTGATCCAAGTAATTTTTAGGCTACAAATAAAAACCTTTAAATTGCATGTTTTCAAACCTCCTTCAAGAAAATGTTTTGTAATAACTGAACTTTTAATTTTTGCAAGTCCATGCCAAAGAAATTTGTATAAAATGTCATTTATTTGCTTGATATAATTGTCCTCTGGACTTGGAATAGAAATAAAAAGATGGTTAAGAGACGGAATTAATAAACTTTTAATTACAGTTATTTTTCCTAATGGAGTTAAAAATCTTTTATTCCAAAAGCCGATTGAGTTTTTGATTTTTTCTATTGTTTCATTATAATTCAACATTCAGACTCTTTCTAAGATGAAATAATGTTAAATACATGACGTAAACATGTATAACGGATCAAATTAAAATCCAAATGCAATTACATTACTCATATAATATATCTCAAAATGGGTTGCAATTTTAAGAGGGAAACTATTCAAGTCTAACTAGGCTTGTAGCCCAAGTTAGGTTATCCCTTTTGAGTTAATTATTTTGGCATTTTTAAATAGATATCGTTTTGGTAATGCATGGTCAATGAGTATAATATATAGGCATGATATACTGGTGGAAAAATGTGTTGCCAATTATTTTCATTTTTTTTAAATCCTGATATATTCCCTTTAAGTTATTCTAAACAAACATTAAACTTTCTTTGTATCTCAGAACAAATGTATGCAATTTTTCCCACTGTAAACCATTTTGTTCTGTAAAATGATGATATTTTTATATGTACCACTTTAATGTTGTGTAAATCACTTTATTTCGCTGAAGAAATCCACTTTTACAAGGGGAGTTTGACATATTTGGGTGCAAAACAATTGCAAATAGTTAATAAATGTACTTTCTTGTAATTGCCAATAATAAAACATATACCATGGTATTAAACAATTTTGGTTTGGATCATCTTTTAGCTGTTGTTTTATAAAATGTCTATTAATTTACTGATTTTATATTGCCCCAAATATTGGTTCGCAGTCATATTGACCCGTGGATTTTGGTCTGTTGTTGATATAACAACCCGTTGCCTTTGGTCTTGTGTATATATAACAGCCATTGAACCAATTATTGGACAAGTATAATTACACATGAAACTATCAAACATTTTCATAATCTATGGTTGATTTCTTATGTGACACAATACTAAATCCAATCAGAGAATACCTCAATTTAACTTTTAAAGCATTTAATTGTTTACTATTTAAGGTGAATATACAAAGTGTTGTGAGCTGGAAACACATTCTCGAATCTCGATACCGGTATATTGTGATAGTATGTATTGTCTACAATGTATTGTTAAATATGCTACACTTAAAATGATAACTGTAAAAAAGTTTCATGAACAATTATATAAATAAACAAATCTTGCTTAAATTCAAAATGCTGATGTAACATTGGTACAGGTTGTTCAACAAATTCAATGCAACTTCTGAAGGTATGTTTCGTTTAATTTTTGTGAACAAAATATTTGAATTTGAACAAACAATGCTATTTGTTATATAAGATTGTTGTGTAAATATTATAAAAATATCATTTAGTGTCATGTATAATTATTTTTTTGCCTTAAATATGTTAAAAAAATACATTGTTTTGGTTGTTTATTTTAAAATAAACAAAAGGATTGTAAACATTAATTCATAAAATAATGATTATCAAATGTGAATTTGTAATCTAGAAAGTAGAAACTTTGTAAGTAAATGTATACCTTCGCTAATATCAAACGAAGGCAAAGTTTTGAAAAAACAAGAATTAATTTTGAAAGAAGCAAGGATTTTTTATCAATCATTATATGCCCACAAACCAGTTACAAATATCAATCTGAAAACATTGTTTAAAGATTTTCACATTCCTAAACTTACCCAAGAACAACAATTCACATTAGAAGGCCCTCTTGAATTACCAGAACTATTGCTTTGTTTAAAAAGGGCAAAAAATCTTAAAAGTCCTGGCTTTAGTGGTTTTACAATGGAATTTTATAAATTATTTTGGATTGATATAGGTGTTTTTCTCTTGAGGTCCATAAACTACAGTTTATTGAAAAGAGAACTTTCAATTACACAAAAAGAAAGTATTATTACATGTATTCCAAAAGCTAATAAAGACAGACAGTTCTTAAAAAATTGGAGGCCTATTTCTTTATTAAATTGTTCTTATAAATTAGTTTCTGCCTGTATTGCACAGCGTCTAAAAAAGGTACTACCAAGTGTTATAAACGATGATCAGACAGGATTTTTAGAAGGAAGGTATATTGGCGAAAACACTCGCACTATCTATGATCTCTTTTATTACACAGAAAAAAATGATATACCAGGGTTATTGGTTATTGCTGATTTTGAAAAAAGCATTTGATACTATCTCATGGTCGCTTATTGCGGAGGTTTTAACGTTTTTTAATTTTGGTCATAGTTTTAAAAAATGGATTAAATTATTTTATACAGATATTAAATCATGCTTATCAGTAAATGGTCATCTGTCAGATTGGTTCTCTATTTACCGAGGCTGCCGACAAGGTTATCCACTCTCCCCATATATCTTTCTCTTGTGTGTGGAAATAGTGGCTGTACTGGTCAGGATAACAAAAAAACATAAAAGGAGTTCAAATGTATGAATTGAAAATATCTCTGTAATAACTTTTGTTAGTCTTGATCATTTATTCTTAATATAATTATATCTTATTCTTCTAACTACTTTTGTCTTTGATTAATTTAGAACTATATCATGTTAAAAAGAATGTTAAAATCAATCTTTTTGGTGGAGATCCTCTATATAATGTAATGACATAGAAAAACTCCCCATTTATATAGCTTGTATAATATGCATTGTTTTTTTGTGTTTTTTATATGCTCCATGTTATACATACTTACAAAATATATATAAAAACATGCATGTAAATTATTTGTACAGTTTGTTGGAGGATGGCCCATCTCGACCCCCACAGACCTATTACGGGGTGATTAAATGGGTCACCATATTTTTGGTGACTGAAATTAAAAAAAAAAAATGTGAATTTTTCATAAAGCATAAATAATCAGCTGTGTGTACATGCATCTATGTATATAACATTGTATAAACATTTTTATAGTGACTACAATTATATTATTTGTGTTTTTTCTGACATTGCATTGAGCAAATCATAATTCTATAGAAAAATAATTTTGTATTCAGAACTTTCAGTTAGATTTTAATAATTAGAAAATATTCAAAAGAAATTTAATGACCTAGTCATAAGGTTACATTATTTAAATTTTAGAAATTTGTTTTCTTTACATTTTAGGCAAAGCTGAGATATAATGACTCATTTAGCTAAACACCTCTGCTTACGTATTTTAGTGCAGTTTTGTTAACGAAATATCGATGAGACACAGTTATGTGATGACGAGCCTGTGGCTCACAAACCTCTCACGAATTCAAAGGGCATTGGTTTGAGTCCAGCTTTGTCAACAAACAAAAATGTATGCCAGTTATTTTGCAGAAGGACAGTGCTTTTTCTCAAAATTGATTCTAAGGTTTCCTGTCACCATAATATTGGATACCTTATTCAATATATAACCTGTGTGTTGAAAATTGTTTTTAACCCTATTAACAGCCAGGCCAAGTGAGCTCAGTCAATAGCACGTCTGACTATCAATCCAAAGGTCGTGAGTTCGAGTCATCAAGTGGGAAAGTTATCAGTTACTTGTGAAGTGGGTGCACTTTAGTACTGGTTAACTTTCAGGATCCAAGGAGTGGTTTGCTTAAGTGATCATCTGTTAGCCCTTGATGGCATACAATTTTTGTAAAATATTAAAACTTTATCAAATGAAACCCAATTAAAAAGTCCTCCATGGTAGAGTGATCTTTGGCACAGTATTTGCAAAGTCCTCCATGGTAGAGTGATCTTTGGCACAGTCTCTGCAAAGTCCTCCAATGGTCGAGTGATCTTTGGCTCAGTCTCTGCAAAGTCCTCCATGGTAGAGTAATATTTGGTACAGTCTCTGCAAAGTCCTCCATGGTAGAGTAATGTTTGGCACAGTCTCTGCAAAGTCCTCCATGGTAGAGTGATCTTTGGCACAGTCTCTGCACAATTATTTCCCATATTTCTGCCAAAGAAAAGCAGTTCATCTTCGATTCTTCTACATGAGCTTGTATGCAGGTTTCAGAGGTCCTCTTAATTTATATATGGCTGTTTTACATAGCATATATTGTATTAAAATAGGAAAAGGATTAAACCCCATTTTAACACAAATTAACACGTAAATATATTTCAATATTCTTATATAAAGGAAAGACATAACACATAACCTTTTGTATAATTTAGAAATGTTTTTTTGCTGTCAAATATAATGTAATATTTGTAATGATTGTATGTGTATGTATGTGGGAGTGTGTATATCATACCTATGTGTGTTTGTGGAATGTGACAATCTTGTATAACTACTAAGTCACCTTGTAAATTTTGCTTTTTCTTTTCATATTTGTTCATCTGACAATCGAACTTGATTATTGGCAGAATTAAACAACAAAATCAAATTGTCAGTTTTTTAACATAATTCAGAAATATATGGGTTAAATATGGTTAAAGTGTTTGGTATTAGTCTCGGTCAAAGTCAGTTGTGTTTAAGTTTGGGAATTTGGCTGTCGACTGAATTGTCTCCGGACATGCATAGAGGAGTTTGATATAGAAGTGCTCACTGTGTATTTTCAATTTGATATTTCATATTATTAGAGACAGGATTGTTGTTATCGAGTTTGACACTTACAATTCTTGCTATTATCCGTTCTTTTTATGCCCACGCATTTTTGATGGATGCCGATGGTGCAATAAGTGTTACCCCTGTCTGTCTGTCTGTTTGTTTGACATTTAACCTGTGTTTCCAGTCAATACTTTCTTAAAAGGGCTGTGTATTTGATAAATAGTTTCTGTGTAACTGTATAGTTATAAAATACAGGACAAATTTGAATTGTCTACATCTGTCAAATTTTGGAGGAGCTTTGACTTAATTTCGTTTAAAAAATGGTTTCTGATCAAAAGCAGGGGCATTTGTGTTCACAGACACATTTCCAGTTATAACAGATGGAAATGGTTACAAGTGTTAGCTATTGTATTTGTTGTATATAATGCTAATTTTGTATAGTGTATCTTTGTGATCTGTTATACATGATAAAGAGTTAGATTGTCACTGCAGGTATGTTCCTTTTAAAACATGTATTGCTGATAATGTAGGATGTTGCTTTGAAGTTTATAATTACAGAACTGTGTATATAGTTATTACTAAAAATATCATCAAGGAATGATTTGTTATGTGACTGCATTAGGCCATAATTAATTAATTGCTAAACTATCACCCCTGCCCGCCCCCTAACTTTCATGCCGCCCCAACCATTTATATTTTCATTAAAAAAAATATTATTTTGTTCCCCCCCCCCGCCCCCACCTTTCCATTTTTAAGAAAAAAATGTTTAATGATCTAGGTATTCATTTGTAATGGTTTTATATACCTTTTCAAACATTGATGAAGCAATTAAATAAGTTTTTAATGTATGTCCGATAAAGTGAAACAGATGAAATCATGATACTGTACTAATGATTTACATTGTCAAAATTAAAGGAAAGATACCTGCTAATAATGTTTGGGATTTATTTCTGCATTATTTTGTTATAAATTAATATAGATAAAAAGAGTTAATTGATTTTTTTATTCATCAACAAGTGCCTTTGAGGCAAAGTTATGAGATTGGAACACGAATTTACTTCATAATGTTGTCTGTTGATGTGTAATTGACCACAAGCAAAACATTTCCAGTTAAAAAGAATTGCAACAGTACCTAGACTGAACAGTTATGTTTGAAAATATTTTCAGCAGAGATTACATAATTAAAGGCATAACACCTAGCTGGTCTGATGATAAAATCTGTTAATTGTCTACACTACATTTGTTTGTTATATAACATGCAGTTTTTAAAGCATAGCTTTAGTTCACAAACAATTTAAGATAACAGAAAAATATATTGTGGTTCCAATTCTTTATTGTTGTTTCTGGTTAATGCATTTTTTTTTTTGAAAGGTTTGAAGTTGAACATATTTGTAATTGACTTTTATAATTGTCTGAAGAGATTTTGTATTCATATAAGTATCCATGTTCTTTATGTATCAGTTATGTTTGAATGTTTTCCTTTATTTATAATTACTCAATTGACATACTGTATAAATCTGATTAAAAGCCCCTCACAGAACAGTTGACACACCTCGCTCTGTGAGTCTTAGTTGGTGTAAATATACTAACTCGTATTGCTCCTTGTATAACATTGAGTCAGATATTTTGAATGTTCACAGCATTCCTTGATAGTCTACCAAAGCAAATAAACACATGCCATTAAGCACTACCTTGTGCTCAGCGTCTCAGTCAACACCTCAAACGTTTTAACTCATAACATATTCGGTCTTGAAGCAGTTTTCAATGACATTTTTTAATGCAATTGCTTGCACATGCAAATCATTTCAGCCAATCTTGTGTGTGAAAATCGGTTAAAGCAAACAGTTCTGCTGTTCCCAGTTACATGCACCATTATACCATTTCCTTGTGATAGTGGCCTTGTTTTATATTGTGTAGTGTAAAGATTATTTAACTTGCATGCAAGTCATAGTTTCACTATTTAGAAACATACTTGGTATGTGTTTAATTCGCCAAAACTTTGCCATAGTAAGATTTGTAGGTTAAACTTGACACCTTTGAAAAACATATATTACAATATATATTCACCCTGTGTGACTAGTTTCTATGATATTTTTATTAAAGTTTTATTCATTTGGTCTCATGGTTGTATTCAAGTGAAATAAAGAAAAAAAAGATATTAATTAGAATTTTAATTCTAAACAGTGATGCAGATTTCATGAGTTTTTGGATGTTTCAGTACACAGGTGTGGAAAAAGTGATAAGGAAGGGCTTTAAAACTGAGTTATACCGTATGGAATACTTATGTGAATGATTTTATATATAGTGTTCTACAAGAGTTTGCCTTTAAAGTTTAAGTAGGATTATTTTCAGACGAACAGGAGCAAATTTTACAGTTTTATTCTTACATATTTCAACATGCTATGCAATTTCACTGGAACAAGAATTTTTAATTGTAACATACCAGTGTTCCATATTTACTATGTAAATACAGTTGAACAAAGAGAAATTATACAACATTAATTTTTACATAACATTATTTCAGAACCAGTTTCAATGATATGATAACATTTACATAGTTTCATTTCTACAAGAGAAATTATGAAACTTTCTTTTGTACACATATCACTACGCAGTTACATAGGAAAAAGAAAAAAAGTTCTAATATATCACAACACAATTGGTACAAGAGGTATGATAACACTCCAATAGTTTCATTTCTACAAGATAAATTAGAACACTTTATTTTGCACACATATCACTACGCAGCTACACATGAAATTATAACACTTTAATTTGTACATAGTTCACTTCATGCAGAGAAATGTTAATACATACATGTCAACATTTTTAACTACGCAATTAAAGTGGATCAAGATAAATATAACCAAAACTTCTCCATATACTACACAATTACAGAGGAACACGAGAAAATATAAAATAAATTTCTACTTTATATACTACAAAATTACAGTGGAAATTGTAACACATGCTATTATTACTAACAAAACTCAGCACAAGAAATAACACAGTTGTTGATTTGTCATAACAGCGTGTAAATGTAAATGTAAATAATGCTACTTTTTACTATGATTGTGTATTATATTTGGTTGTTTTTAGATATTGATTAAACATTTTTTTCTGAGTTAAGTATTTCTTATAACTGATGAAATGATAATTTGGAAAAAACAGAAAATGTAAAACTTTGTCCAAATTCTAAATAAGATTATTTACTGTACAATTTTACATGAACAAAATGCAGGAAAAAACATTAATTTATTTTGATGTGTGAAATCTCGTCTGATCAAAATACCACTGAGCCATTATAGCATTGGGAAGCTCTCCTTCTGTCCTTTGTACCAGTACTTGGGTACGTTGGTATGTAATTACTTGATATTTTCTGTAACCATTGAACCTGTTTTTACTCGTCTTTTTTACGGTGTTATAATTGTGGTATATTAAGGTAAGTTTGGTAATTTAGGGTGTTATTTGTTAAAAAAAGTTAGCTGACTTAATATCAAAAACCATTTAAAAGTCCATATGCATGTTTTTTGGTCATCATTACAGTTTAAATGTAACAATTTCAAGAATTGCATAAAATTTGTGAACAATCTAAGACAAAGTTATATGTAAACAAAACATGACAGCAACTCTTAACTGCATGACATCAATATTTGGTTAAGATCTCAAAGGCTGCAATCATTGCCAAGACAAAACAAATAATAATGTACCAACAATCACCAAAGTAGGCCATATAATGTTTCTTACAAGATTTTATTTTACCATAATATCCCTGTTAAATATCCCCTTCCAAGTGAACATGTTTTTTTAAATAAAATCAAGCTTGATAATATAATAATTGTTTGTTTTAGTTTTCACATAATAAAAAAGAAAAAGGAAAAAGTATAAGCAGATTTACCTTTAGACTAATAAAGGCATGCCCATTTGGAAAACGTTATGCCCCCAGGACTAGTTAATGCAGATACTATGATATACTAGACCTCGATCAAGTCAACTTTCTACGCAGCCATTAAATTTTACCCTAGTTACATGGTTTCACTTGCTTCAGATGAGAAAGCATATCATGGACGTGTCTTGACCCCTACATTAATTGGCAGTGTTGTCATATTTCTTATACAGTTGTAAATAATAAATTGGGAAGATTTAGACAAAGTTTTAAACCTCATAATTACAGTATACTTGTATTTAAGCTTGTTGTAATAAATGTTTTAGTTAGAACAATTGTCTAGTTTCTCTTTAATACCAGTTATGTCACCCTGAACACAATCAGTCTGCTATGTTTAATATGTTAATAAATGCTTGAATAATATTTTTTTTGTGTTTGAAAAATTGTTTTTGTTTTTTAAAATATCAGTTGCTATTGGAATTCTGTCCTGTTTTCTTTTTCTTTTTGTGTGATTGTTCTTTTATTGGAGCGGCGGGGAATGGGGCGGTAGATAAGCATCAACTGTCTAGTTACTTTTCAAGGCTGCTAACCTGTCCATTATTTTATCATGTTTATTATGGTTAAGATATCAATTAAACCTGTTTGATGGTAGGAATACTGGTAGAACTATTGCATTTTTTTCACCTGCATGACAATTTGTTATTGTCCATGGAGAGTGAGTTTTGAATCTTACTTCCAGTTGGTGTCGTATAACCTTAATATGTAGATGCACCGTAAAATTCATTCAATTCAAACGCTGTTATTTCAAAATAAAACATGTTCAAATGTACAGACTTTACCAGGGTATCATAGTTCATTAGCACAATTATACATTAATTAACTACCATGTAGCAGAAAATCTCTGAATTACAACTTTAATAAACTAAAACATTTCAAATCCACTTGCACTTGGAAAAGTTCATCATACTTTACAGAACTCTCAATAGAAATATATACGATAAAGTATGTTAGCGGAAACCTAGTTTATCGTAGTACTTGACATCTCCCTATTCTATAGCCACAACTCATAGCACTCTAATGTGTTTATCAAATTCTGACATGGATCACCACCAGCTGATTCACTTTAACAACCAGGGTGCTCCTACATGTCACTGTAAGCTTAGTAAAGGACCCCAGCAGGGAGAGTCAACCAATTCTGCAGTGTAGAGGGAAACCAGTACCGACTGTTGTTTTTGAGAGCCATCAGGACAACTCTGGGAATGAACCTCACCAATAAACATTCCATTAAACTACCACCACACTCATGTTAGCATCCAGTCCTTTTATTATTAGATATCAGTTACATCGAGTCCTTTGATTATTGTTTTATCAGTTACATCTAGTCCTTTGATTATTGTTATATCAGTTAATATATCATTGAGTCTATCAGTGTTTGCAGTTAAATTGATATTTACTATTGTATTGTGAGAATGAGACAGTATACTACAAAACAGAAATGTGTAGCTAAATACGATCTGTACAAATTTTGGCATCCTTCTATGAACATGGCACCAAGCTGATCAACTTATAAAGATTGATACTGGTAAGTTAACCATGTAATTTGTATGCAATTATCCAAATCTGTATAACACTTTTAAAAGAGCTTGCATGTTCCTAAAGTCAAAACTTCGGTTCCAATGTTTTATACCATTGTAGATCTTGCTTGCTCCTGCATGTCCATTTCTCATTCAGCCATCAAACCAAGTTTCAACTTCAGGGCCTTGTTTACTCTTTTGCTGATTGTCAGCTTCTTCTCTAAGCAAAACTTTTCCCAAAATTAAATATATATCTCAAAAAAGTTAAAATTCACACTTTTTTCTCCCGAAATTTGATAATTGTGCATGTAAATAAAACTATAGTGCCTTCCCAAAATTCTGTAAAATGGCCCTGAATTTGATGCACAAATTATATTCCATTATTCTGTTTGCTGCATTTGTTTCTGCTCATTTATTTCTAAGCCAGGTAAAAATCTTCTCTGTGGTTGTTTTGCACGGTTCCAGTATTCAAACAATGTGTTAATTCTAGGGAAGAGGGTACTCCGTGGCCTAGTGGTCTAAGGGGCTGTCTAGAGTTCACTTACCTCTCCAAAAACTTGATGTGAAAAAGTTTGTCATTTACTTGGTTCTACTGAGATTTGTTCTGTCAGCCTTCCTCAACCAATAAAACTGGATATGCTGTATATAACCTTAAACGTGTTGAAAATGGCATTAAACCCCATTTAACAAAAGAACTTTGTATTGTCCTTAATTGTATGCATTGTTATGGTTCTGAGCAAATAATACCTTAAATGAAATAACAAACTCACTTTGACTCGATGAATTCATATTTAATCCATGCTCCAAAATCTACGTTGTTGAAGTTAAGTGTTCTAAAGGATGATAGTAGTCTTCAAATAAATGTTTTTTTTACCTCATTATGCCAGGACTGGTATTATACATGTAGTCATTTTATCTAGCAAAGATTAAACTTCTACAACATGAGAGAAACATATTTGATACTGGGCAACATAGTTCATCAACATGAAAGAAAGAGAAATAATGATTTTTTGTGATATTTTAATAATATAATTTAGGGTCTGAGTCAATTTTGTTTTGGAATATAGCAGCATGCGATTAGTCTTCCTCAATGTCGGCACTACCTTCCAAAATATCAAGTCAAGTAATACATACATTACCTCTTTTACCTGGCATTTTGTATTAGCATGCCAATAATGGTGACTAACACGTCAACTATGGTAACTATGGCAATTAACATGACACCTATGGTAACTAACGTGGTAACTAGCATGCCATCTATGGTAACAAACATGTCATCCATGGTAACTAAAATGGTAGCTATGGTAACTAACATGCCATTCATGGTAACAACATGGTAACTATGGTAACTAACGTGACAACTTTTATAACTAACTCTTAGCTTTCTTCCACATAATGCCAATAATGCAAACATAGTAGACTAAAATCAGCCAGCAAGTAATTTACTGTCTGAACAAGGTCTACATTGTTAAGTTCCCAGTCGATTATTGTTCAAATTTCGGGCAACAATTACCTTAAATGCTATTTTTTATGTTTGTGTTGTGTTATTTTTGTTGTCACAGTCCACAACAGAACAAGGATATCTTACTTATATATTCAATGTGCATGCTTTCTTCAGAACAGCTTCGACAGTTCAATAGAAATTCTTAAACTGCTGTTCAGGGAATGAACGATATTTCTTTGTGCACTTCCTGTTGCTGCTGCTATTTACTTCCAGCTAGAAAAAAAACATCATCAGCTGTCTTTACAACACAGTGCCCAGGCTTGCACATACATGAATTATTGCAAATGCATTGTTATATCTCCTGAAAATACCTCACAAAACACAGGAAATGCATCAAGTTCATCATAGTGCTTAGACCACCCTATGATCTGATAGGCTAGCAAATCATTTAAGGCTCAGCTACACGAGCTTACTGTCTGTTTTTCATCTAAATGATCATCAAGTACACTTCAGCACTATTTATCAGGTTCATTATAACATTGTGGTTAAATCATCAACCTCTGTGTGCTTCCTGGGCACTGCCTGAGTGATGGCAAGAGTAGGAACTGTGGTGATAACCTATAAATAGAGTAAAAACTAGAATAGCAATTGCTAAAAACTCATTTCAACAGATATCCATATTTAAAGTTTATTGTGCTTATTATATTCTTTGTTTCAAATATTGTCTTTCCTGTGTAAGTGGAAAGTAGGCCTTGAATCATCTTACCTCTTGTTATGGTATATAAACTTTTGATCTTGGTATGGTGTGTGTAAATCCTTTGTAAATGTCTGCTTCTAAATGTTCTGTTGGTGAAGTTTTATCTATTATGAACTAAGACTGAAGTATGTTTATGCTAACTTATTTTAGCTCAATGGTGAAGTAAGCTTAGAATTTATATTAATTGCTCTCTGGTCTGTTTTCTGGATAGAAACAGTTCTGAGTTATTTTTGAATCTAGATAAAACCAGTACTGAGTTATTTTTGAATCTGGATAGAACCAGTACTGAGCTATATTTAAATCCGGATAGAACCAGTACTGAGTTATTTTTTTTAATATGGATAGAACCAGTATTTATTTTTTTTTTAATCAAGATAGAACCAGAACTGATTTATATTTGAAAGACCTGTTATTTAAGCCTGAGAGCAAATGAGTAATCTTGGGTTTGAGCATTCAACACTTTCCATTGCACCACCAACCCGCAATAATAGTATAAACAGATGGTTGCTTTGCATATCTTTTTATCAAAGTTTATTTTTACTCAAACATTGATTTAATATAATCTTTTCTGCTTTTTTTACTGTTGTCATCAGATTTGGTGTTGTCTGTCTGAGATTTTGTTTAATAAATATTTTGCACACAAAGGAATGTAAGTAAGAAGATCCTAGCACATAATACCGGTACCTCCGCATGTACTGCTGATTCTTTTTGCACCAAAATGTATTTTTTGTATTTGTTGTTATGCAGGCAACTGCAACTATTTGCTTGGAACTTCAATTAAGTTTTAGATTCCTTCACTGTAAGTTTGATTTCATTCTTTAGATGACATTGTATTGGGAGTAAGTGGTATTTTCATGTTTGATGTATCTACAATTCTGCTGAAAGCCACTGTTTTAGATTCCAACATTTCTCTTGCTTATCTTATGATGACGACAGATAGTTCTGCTCTTGAGGATGTTGGTTATCGGAAACCGCTTCATAATCATAGATAAGGTGTTTCATCTGTAACTATGGTGTTGATGCTGAAAGTTTTAAGAAAAACTCTGTATACTGTGATCCTTGCTGATAGATTCTTACTTTACATGTACGTTAAGCAGCCCTTTTTGTATTTATTATAAAACAGCTACATTTGTTTGCTATAACTGGAGTCATAGCTTTTAATAAAACTTCCTCAGGAATGGCTTTTAACTCCAAAAACACAACAATTGGGTGAGACGTTTCAAAATCATTACATTGAAATAGTTCATGTAACCATTAACTATTGTAAAAAACAATGTGCCTATTGAACAGGTTTTAACAAATTCCAACTGCTATACAACAGCAAGATTCAGTGCTAATTAAAAAATATCAGTTTCTTTACAATGCGATAAACAAATAGTTCTGCCCTCCAAATAATTATATACACATAAAGTTAGCTAAATCAATGGCTTTGACAATATTTCCTGGAAATCAGAAACTATTGCAGAAAGTCATATTTATAAATATATCTTCCAACAGAAAGTTTTGTACCGATAATAAAGATTGTGTCAAAACTAGTGATTGGATAATAACACTTCATAAGTGATGCATTAGGCTATTTGACACTGGTTTCATTGTCCTCAGTTTCGTTTGTCAAAACTATTTTATATGGTGATGATGTAGTACTTCTAGGGTTCTTGGACATTTACTTAACTTAATACAGACAAGCTTCGGACACAAACTGAACACACACAAGATAAACCACCATTATTGCAACAATGCTTTCCTTGCCTAATCCAGTAAATGCACTCGTGTTAGTGTCATTACATAAAGTAAAACATTGAAGTGCAGGTAAAGAAACACAAATATATTCATTAAATTCATTAAATGCATATACAACTTCAGGAATATGTACAAAGCACAAAGAGGTACCATTCCGTAAATATGATTCCGAGTAGTTCGATGACCGAAACTTACACACAAAACAAATGTTGTTTCATGTGATTAAGTTATTTCTTATCACTGGTATGTATTTTGCATGCAAAGTGTTCAAAATCATTATACAGTCTGCTTTCATATATCATATATAGACGGAAGCGTTCCCAGGCAGACACATCGGATCCACAATCATTAGGCGTAATTTCGATTGTTATTCGATGATATTTGTTGTTTGTTTGAAGTGGCACGACCGATAATTTTAGGATAAAATATTTAACACTGATTATTTAAATGCTATCATATAAGTATTTTTATGATATATTTGTTCAGAAACATGCGTTATTTTCTGCTTCTGTTATGTATGTTTTACAGTCAGTATGTTCTGGTCGATTAAATCGCATCTCGCGATAAATTCATCAACAACAACTATACTTATCCAATAATTCCCGAGCGAGTTGGCCGGAATGAACGCGCAGACAAAATATCAAGGACAATGCTACCAACACGATCGTCGTGTCGATTATTTTCCTTATCCGCACGACGGAATCATTTTAATTTACACAGCACATAAGTGAGGAATAATAATTTATTTACTGAATGAACACTAGACAAGACATGAAAGGAGTAAACAACATGAAATTAGACAAGATATGACAATTCGCGCAACAAAAATAAACAAAAGACAAGATAGTATAATACAACCTACAGCACACAATGTATCACAAGACAACCCCTCTGACAATACCAGGAAGGTTGCCATATTTATACATCGGAATAGCAAGAATTGTCCAAGGTATGACAGGGCTTTTAGTCATATATCGCTAGTATTCGCTTATTAAAAACAAAACTGTACAGCTGCAGATAGGTTAATATTGGAAATAAATGATGGAAATACAGCAACATAGCCTCTAAAACATTTGCAAATTTTTATTCGGAGCATACTATTTAATACAGCAAAATAACTAAATTACAAGCATCAAGTGAATAGTAAACGTTTTAAAATATATATTTTTTTTCCATGGTAACAATTAGGTTATGTGGGCAGCAATATTTAGTACATTCAATCCGGAATATGTAAAAAAAATCGGGCTGTTGCATTATATAACACTGTAGAGAAAGCCTTAAATTTCGAAAGTTATGCAGATGCCTGTGAAAAATCAATTTAATGAGTGACATTTTTAATGTCCCCCTAAAACATTTCCAAATTACTTGAGGACCATCCTGTTAACATCCGGATGGAAGCTCGAGCTATCCCGAGAGAAGAAGATAGTACAGGTAGGAAACACTGCAAAGAAAAGGAAACAGAACAAAACAATCAACACACTCTTTCTTCCTTGCTCTCTCTCTCTCTCTCTCTCTCTCTCTCTCTCTCTCTCTCTCTCTCTCTCTCTATCTCTCTCTCTTTTATTTTAGCTGTACGTGGGAAATGTGATCAATAGAATCTTACGACACTTGCAGCAATTTATACAGAAATTAATTAAATTCGTCCAGAAAAAGTGTTTTTTTTCCGGAACTTATTTATAAAATTATGTACGAAATATATATGATATAATTTATATATTACATGATATTTTTATTCAGGTTAAAACACACATATACAGGTCACATTTAATATGCATATGCAATTACAAATAAAAAAAAGATACATTAGTAAAAGAGAATTTTATAACTATCAACCATATAACATAAAATTAGTTAAGTATTAAGTAACTTATTAAATATGAAATATTACAGAATGCAATTATATACTACTGTTTTGGCAAAGTCCAGTGTAAACAATTGAATGATCTATCACAATAAAATATTCTATAGAAAACTATGGTAACTTTAATGAAATAAATGGCAAATCTCAACGAAGTGTTCAATTAATGCAACATTGGACATGCATTATAGTGTGTAAAAACCTTGGATTTTCCATAAAGCCAGAAAGCTTATTTACAGTGAGGCCTCGGTACAATACTTACTAAGAGTATACATTAAAAAATTGCAATTAAATTAAATAAACATAATATAAAGTTGAAGACTTTGGAATTCGGAAGTTACCACATGGAATGTTTCCATAATATATTTGCTGTTTACAAATATATTATTTTTATCACAAATTTTGTATAAAAATATTACAATTAAAAACATTGAGCATATCTAGTCAACAAATGCAATAAATAAACTATGATTTCTTAGTCTAATAAATGGATCATAACAGAACTTTTAAAGTTACTAACTTTATAATTTTTCTTACTTTCAGCAGGCAATACATTCCAATCATTGATTGCACTGTAAAAGAAGATTACATCCCCTTTCCCGTAGTATTTGGTACACTAAAAGTATATAAATTTGCCCTAGTAGAATTATCAAAATTGAAATTTACTTTCATATTTGAAGGACACTTGTCATTTACAATTTTAATAACATTGTTAATACGTATTTTTTTTTCTATTTTCTACATTTAATAAAGACATATCAGCAGTTTAGTTTAAACTTATTTATTTTCCTTCGATTGTAAAACAAATAATTATAACTTGGGCAAATCAAGCTTGAAGTATTCCTGGCTAGAACCAGTACTTAGCATATGCGGAAAAGTGTCTTGCTCAATGACACCACACATAGCCGTGGCGTAGGATCGAATCCACGACCCTCTGACCATGGGTTCGTAGCTCTACCACTGGACCATACACTCCACACTATCAGCAAGACTACCATTGTTGACACTTTTCCTAGGTCCCATACCATTAATGAATTTAACAATTTTATGTTGACATATTTGGAGTTTGTTTCTTAACCCTTTGTTTAAGCTCGGATACTAAGACGAACAAGAATAGTTTAAATTACATTGTATAAGAGCAGAACATAAATTTATTCTAGTATTAAAATATAATAACCTTGATTGTCATTACAAAAGACGTGAATTTACCTTACTCACAATACTGTTTACAATAGTTTCACATGACAACAACTTATCAATAGCAAGACCGAGATATTTCACAGACTGTGTGGACTCAAAAATATGTCTATTGCAAACAATCTTAAAATCCTTAACTTGCTTTAATTTACGTTTTGAGCTAAATAATAACATACTCGGTTTTACCAAGATGTAAGGACAACCGTGTCTGTATCAAGTCCTTTGGAATTATTATTTCTAATATTGTCCATTAAGTGGACAACGCAAGTATCAGTAGATTATGAATTCTTAAAACCTGACTTTAATTCATACAATAAATTGTTTTTTTTTTTGTTGTTTTTTTTAATTTTTTTTATTTCCATAGTACATTCACATACAATTTATTATTACATACATAATGCAATTTACAATCTTCATATATATTTGTTTATGAACGTAATATCAGAAATAAAGTTTAGGATTTTGACAGAATAGGTCGGAGAGAAGAGAAAAAAAAGGCGAAGAATAAGATTTTTTTGTTTAGAAAGAAGTAAATTACTCCACACTGACACTTTATAGATTAACATTTCGTATTAGAAAAATTGCAGTTTATTCCATTTGTTTTCATGTTGTGTAATTTTGTCTTTTGTCAGTGCAATTAATCTTTCAAGCTTTTCATGGTATTTTAAATATTTTTTAAAATTGTTAAAATTCGGTATTGTGTTTGCATATTTGTTTTTAAAAATGAAGTATTTTGCATATATCAATATACAGTTTAATAAGTTAGTGTAGCTACTCTGGTCCACATATCCAAAGGAGATCATTGAATAATTCAAATGTATGTGTATCTGTTTTTCATTTAAAAACATTTGAATTTCTGTCCAAAAACTTCTCGAAATATGACATTCCCAAAACAAGTGTTTATTTGATTCTTCATGCATGTTGCAAAAATCACACAAGCTTGTGTTATTAATATTACATTTAAACAGAAATTTGTTGTTTGGGATTATTCTCATCAAGTATTTATATTGAAACGCCCTTAATTTTGTATTTATTAAAGATTTGATAGGTATAGTATGTACAGTTTTCCAGTTTATGTTATTTATTTCTTGCTTCCATTTAATATGCGGCTTGATGACTAACGTGTTTTCGATACAATTTAACTGTTTATTATATAAATATTTGTTTGGACTGTTTGAAGTCTTAATTTGTTGTACTAGTTTTGTTTGTTGCGTATTTGATGATATAATATCATTCTTGAGTTTAACCTTCCAAGAGCGAGGTATACTTTGAATAAGTTTATGATATTTTAAAAAATCCGTGTTGTCTAAAGCATGTATAGTTTTCATCTATTGAAATGTATGAAATAATTTATGTCTGTTATCAAAGAGTTGGTCAATATATTTTATTCCTTTATCATACCATGGTTTGTAGAAAAGTGTTTTGTTATTGTTTTTAATAAAGGAGTTGTTCCATATTACCTGCGTTTTTACATTTTCAGTATGTTCACTAAAGTTTATATTTGACCATGATGATACTATGTCTGATAAAAATTTAGAAGTTATTTGAGTTGTATTGTTTAGGTCTGTCCCTTTGATGTTACATTCAAATAAAAATCGTCCTCCCAATTTATCTAATTGTTTTAAGTATATGTGTTTCCAGTCCCCTTTATTTTGATCATTTATAATACGTTTGACCCACCCGGCTTTAATCGATTTTATAAATAATTGCAGATCTATCATTTTTAAACCCCCATTTTCGTAATTTTGTATAATTGTTTTTCTATTAATTTTATCCGGTTTATTATCCCATAAAAAGTTATACATGCTCTTATTTATTAAATCAAAATATTCGATTGGTGGATTTTCTAGTACGGTTAGCGGATATATCAGTTTTGGTAATGCAAATGTTTTAATCACTACAATGTTTCCGATTATAGATAAATTATACTTCTTCCATCGATTAAGGCAATTACAAAATTGGTTTATTTTTGGAAGAAGGTTCAATTCATGATAAAGTTGTTTTTTATTTGTAAATGTGATTCCCAGGGTAGCTGCACTGTCAGATGTACATATGAATTTTGTTTTGGTATTAAAAGTTTCATTTGAGTTTTTTTAAAGCACCTGAACGTAAAATTATTGATTTACTAGAATTAAGTTTAAGACCTGATAGTTTACTGAATTTGTCAATTTTCTTTATTAAGGTTGTAAAAGTGTTTTTTGTTCCATCCAGCATAAATGTGGCATCATCTGCAAAAGCAGTATTTTTAATCTCTCTGTCGTATATGGTTATGCCTTTAATATTAACATCGTTTTGATCAGATTTATATAAAACTTCAATAGCTAAAATAAACAGATATGGCGATAGTGGACATCCTTGTCTTACTCCCCTATCTATTTTAAAGAATTCTGACATGTGTCCATTATTTATTACACAACTTTGTGCATCATTATAAAACATTTTAATCCAACTAATAAAAGAATTTCCAAAATTAAAATAATTAAGCACTTTAAAGATATAATTGTGGTCAATACTATCGAAAGCTTTTTCAAAATCGGCAAAAAAGATTAAACCAGGTTTGTTTTCATCATTTAAACTTTCAATCACTTCAAAAATGGTTCGTATGTTTTCACCAATATAGCGTCCTTTTAGAAACCCCGTTTGACTGTCATTTATAATTGTGTTTAAAACCTTTTTCATTCTGTTAGCTATTGCTTTTGTTGTGATCTTATAATCTATATTTAATAAACTTATTGGTCGCCAGTTATTCAATTGTTTCAAATCTTTGTCTTTCTTTGGTATAAGAGTTATTGTGCTTTGTTTTTGCATTTCTGTTAATTTACCATTTTCGTATGAGTAGTTGATAGAATTCATGTTATATTTTTTTAATGTGTTCCAGAAAGTTTTATAAAACTCAATTGTTAGTCCATCTGACCCCGGGGACTTTCTATTTTCCATATCTTTTAGAGCTAATTTACATTCTTCTTCATTTAAAATACCTTCACATACTTGCTTTTGTTGATCATTTAAAACAGAATCCCTATTAACTGAAAAAAACTCATCTTCATGATCATTTATATATGTATTTACTTTACTATATAAAGTTTTATAGTATTGTTTAGTTTCATATAAAATATCTTCAGATTTTGTTATTTCTGTTTTATTTTTGATAAGTTGATTTATAGTTTTACTCTCGGATCTTTTTCTCTCTAGATTACTGAAATATTTAGTATTTTTATCGGCCCCTTCAACCCATTCTGCTTTAGCTCTTAGAATAATTCCATTAGTTTGTTCTTCAATAATTTTGTTTAATTCAATTTTCTTATTGTTTATATTACTTATTAGAGTTTCATTATTGAGAGTTTCTGATAGTTCTATTTCTAAATTATCTATATTATTTTTTAATTCGATTTCTTTTTTTAATGTGTTCTTTTTTTTAAAAGATGTGTATTTGATTGACTCATTTCTGATTGTACCTTTAATAATTTGCCATAAAATATTAGGATTTGCTTCTTTATTTATTTCCGCTATTTCTTTTATAGATTGTTTGATTTTATCTTGATATTCTTTATCTAGTATGACGCTATTATTTAGTTTAAAATATCCTGGTCCACGATTATGTTTTTCAGTGGTCAGTTTAAAATATACAATAGAATGATCAGATCGAAAACCTGTTGTCATTTGACAATCAGTTATAGTATCCACAAGATTATTTGAAACTAAAAAATAATCAAGCCTACAGAATATTTTTGGTTTAGTGTTTGAATGCCATGTATAATGTTTAATGTTTGGATTTAATATTCTCCATATGTCGTTCATTTCATTATTTTGTATTATATCGTTTATTGTGTCCCTATTTCTTTTATTATTGTTTAAATTACCATGTTTTTTATCTAGATCTACATTTATTACTGTGTTAAAATCCCCACCCACTATCAAGGTTTCACTGTTGTTTGTTATTATAAAGTCTTGTATTTTCTTTATAAAATTATA
Source organism: Panopea generosa (assembly GCA_029582155.1). Lineage (NCBI taxonomy): Eukaryota > Metazoa > Mollusca > Bivalvia > Adapedonta > Hiatellidae > Panopea > Panopea generosa. Next base: position 27,403,908 of record CM055894.1, on the reverse strand, counting down.
TTTATCTGTCAAATTATTTGGTGCATAAATATTTAAAAACACATACTCTGTATCATTAATTAATACTTTTTATGATTGCATTCGACCGTCAATGATGTTGTTGTATTCTTGAACTGAATATGTAAAGATGGAGTCAATAAGGATGCCCACACCGGTGCTGTTACTACTGTTCCCACTTAAAAATATATCTCCTCCCCATTCCTTCCCCCAAGTATTATTAGTCCGCTCCTGACAATGTATTTCTTGTAGGAGGCAGATAGTGTATTTATTTATCTTAAGCCAGTGAAATAGCTGTTTTCGTTTTGATGCATCACTCAAACCTTTTACATTAAATGTGCATATTTTAATACTCATTTAAAAACACGTTTTTTTTTTTATTTTAGCGTTGCAACTATCAATATCTTTAACTATAAAGTGACAGTGAAAGTAAGATAAATTAAAAGAGAAAGAAACAATTAGTACGAGTATCAATACCAACGATAAGCTTTTTATATAATCCATATAACCAAAACTATATGCAAGGTTACGTCGCCATTGTTACTATGTTATATTTAATCTTGAAGATTCAAACATTTTTTCAGCATCAATAATTTATAATTTAGAGACAAGATGCACATCAAGTCAAAACTACAACTTATTTACATAATGATATCATCTAACACAACTAAACCTGTTGTATATAATTTTACTTAAAATATAATTCGAAGAGTGCTCCAGATATCTAAAAGCAATCACAGACCATTATATACATATTACCAATCAATATAATATTTGTTTGCATCAACATTTTATATTTTACAATTTAAATATTATTTCACAATAAGTACATTAATTACATAAATACATTATAGACATTCATTCATAAACACTTTACAAACCTATTAGTGTCAATATCAATTTATAGTTTAATATCGTTTTTAAACGTGCATGGAACGTTTATAGTGAACTTTTAAAATAACACAAGAAGTGTACACAAAGAGCATAAAGATAATAGTGTATCCTTTATATATATATAGACAGTATAAAATATGTCAATGTTGTTACAGTTTCAGATTTATATATTTTTTTTTTTAAACATTTCAGAGATATTTTTAAAATGTACCTGTAAATATTACACAAGGAGTACATCTTGATAAAATCAAAATAGTCCCTAGTTGTTCACACATAGGCAATACCCGAGTTTTTTAACAATCATAAATAGCTCATGATTTACCTTTAAAATATTACACAATGAATACATTTAGAATATCAAATAATTCAAAGACCATTTCATGTATAGACATATTACAAATATGTTAGTGTCCTTACCAGTTTCACTTCGATATCATTTTAAACATTTTATAGTTTACATATAGATATAACCCAAGGGATAAACACAAATAAACGTCATCATATAAACAGCAAAACAATCATAGACCTATTCATACATGATATGTCAGTTCTGTTATCAGTTTCATTTGAATATCATCTATATTCTGTAGTTTACCTTTATTTAATATACAAGGAAACAAAACCAAGCTTCAAAATAATCATAGACCATTTCTACTTGAAGATTAAATAAATATGTCAATGTTATTATCTGTTTCAGACTGATATCAATCTCAAACACCATTAGGCAGTTGAACGTTCATATATAGACAATATACAATTTCACATTTTTATTACAAGTTTTAACAAACGAGCAACAACCCCAATTGCTTTTTAATAAGTATATCAGTAGTACATAAAAAACACATTATATTTTATGTCTATTGATTTCATCTATGCGCACGTATCTGAACTAATTATAACGTTATATATCATATCATTATGTCAACTGGTATGGATAATATGTATCCATTATTGCTAGCAATATTGTTATTTAACTACATTGCGTTGTGGCAAAAAGTTACATTTATAACAATTCTTGAACACACACATATGTACATATAAAAAATCTGTTGTCCAAGGAATACTATTTATACTACTTATTTAATTTACTTTCAACACATTCATTATCGTCCTTCATGTCCTTGTATTCGAAAAGAAAATCGAAATGAATATAAGAGATCAAAGGATTCAACATTGTTTCTATTATTTTATTGTTAATATTATTCCGCTTTATATAACATAATACTTTTTGTTCATACATTATTGTCCTTCGTTTTCTTATATTCGAAAAAGAAAATTCATACACATTATACTCATACATACATACATACATACATACATACATACATACATACATACATACATACATACATACATACATACATACATACATACATACATACATACATACATACAAACACACAATAAGTACGCACGTACGTACGTACGTACGTGCATACATACATACGTACATACCTATGCATGTATATACATGTAAACATATACATATACATACATACACACACACATATACATACATACACATATATCGAAATAATATAAGAGATCGAAGGATTCAGTATTATCATTATTACACTATTTTTGTAACATAATCTTTAAGTGTGTATGAAAACAAAATATTGATTATCTCAACCAGTAATTTACATTATACAATTATTACTGTTTGTTTATTCTACATTATTTAATACAAATATTTTCTGTACACATTTTCATCCTTCTATTCGGAAGGACATCGAAATTCATATATGGGGTTAAAATATTTAGCTTAACTATCATCATCATCATCATCATCATCATCATCATAATCATCAGACATCATCATCATCATCATCATTTTATTAGTATACTTATTATTACTATTAGTATTATTATTATCATCATAATAAGTAACGTTGTCTTAAAATATATGTATATACAACTCCTTAAATATCTCAACCAATATTGTTCATATTAGGATCTTTATTATTTAGTTGCTACAATTTATTTTGCACATTTTTGTAACTAAACATATATACAGGACACGATCATTATCAATATATTTATTACTCGTTAACATGCTTTTATTATAATAGAACCATGAGAGTTTGCTCTTTGATTTTCGCAAATTCAAGTGTATATTTCTATCAATACTCTGAAAAAGATGAAACTAGAATCGAAAGTTCCGCTTGTAGGTATGTTCTATTGTTATACTAATGGTTCAGCTCGTGTATCTGCACTCGCGATGTCTTGCATAAGTAAAAGTTAAATCGTGTATTTCTTGATCATCACGGGTCAATAATCATCACTATACTGTTGATACACCTTGTAGTAATGCAGAGGTTTATATGTTTTACCGCTTTTATCAATGCGGTCGCTGCATACAACTATAATTATACTGGTAAAAAAAAATTAAGTGAACACAATCTAGTCGCAATATAAATATTCGATCTGCTGTTGATATTTAGGTTTTCCCTTGTGGCCAAGGTAGATCTAACCATGTTTGGTAGCCAGAGTATGGAACCACTTCTGTTTTGTCTTCCTTGTTTCTAAAGTACAGTTTGCCTTCAAAAGATCAGGCTTTTTTAACTTTTTCTTTTGCCTTCAGTCGCATAGATGATAAGACCTGTAAGTTTAGTTTTGTTAAGTCTTCGTTGACTGACAGGTTCAATAAATTGTTGTCAACTTAGACGTTCTCAAAATGACGAGTGTTAGATCCTATCTATCTCAACATAATTTTGAAAATACAGCAAATGTCCGGATATATACATATGATCGCATCGATTTCTTCAAGTTACATATGTATTTTTAGACTATGTAAAGTTGGATCAATTCATGGGCATCAAATGTATCACCTTAATTATACACATATAGTATTGATGTAGTTATCGTGGCCTTGAAATAAAATTAATTTGATTAATAGATAGTAGTACTTGTTTCTGTATGTAAATGTGTGTTGTTAGCGGCTCGATCTCTGCGTCTATCGACGTTTCTTGTATTGCTGCCAATGTGCACATATCTACGAGATGTATATCTATCTGTCTGTCTTGTGTCTCTTCCTGATGTCCCACATAATGTTCACCATGCATTATCTGTGTATTGTGTAAACACATGCCGGTGTGTATATGTCTCTATTTGACATGCTGATGCTCTTATAAATAACCGTTTATACTGTTTTGTATTTGTTACTCAGATTTGTTGGATGAAGAACTTCGTCCTTTAACAAATGAAGCGAATAAAGACATTTAACAAAGGAATGAAATAAGTAAGTTTTTTAAAATTATTGTGTCTGATTGTTACATCCATCAGCGAGCATGCATGATTGATGGTGTATTTGCATATCTGATTCAGATATAGTTAAGTCAATTGCTATAGTTTTTTCATGCGCTCCAGTTCCACGCACAAAGGGAAGCAATGTTGTCGAGATCAGCCAGTGTCACTACATGGTATTGTACTACAACTGACATAATTACGTATACATCTGAAATTGATATCTTATATTATGTACAATATATTAAATATGCATTCTGGTATGAAATAATTCTTTATAGAAATTTAATAGAAATCTTAATATTTATACAAATATGCTAATTTAGTATAAAAGCGTTAATATTGCAACTGCAGTTTATTTCATGATGACATACTTTGGGAGATATTTTGTCTCAAATAACGCGGTAACATTTCTTTTTATATTGATTGTCATTAGAATAGGTATCAGAGGGTATTTTGTGAGGTTTTAAGAAAATTGTATGCATACACTATATCAAAAAATTAAACAAACGTTATATTTTACTGCAAAATTGAAAAACAATTGAAACTCTGCAGGGAAGATTTTGTTTTTAAAAGCCCTAAACAGTTAAATTCAAGGTTATATTTACCATTTCCATGACAATCATTATTATATATATGCATCTGTGTATTAGTGCTAATAAATTACTAAATTTATACAATTTTGAATATTGTTTTTACATTGCTTGTTAAATCTACATTTGTTCGCCAAATGTCGAGAACGGGTATGTTTATGAGGAAGTAATACCAAAAGGTCTGTACGGTAGCATGTGTTTTTTTATTTTTGATATTGCATGAGCATACATTTAAGTTAAATACTGGTAAGTTTCATCAATTCTATCAATAGGAAAAATACGACAAAATCTATAGCAATCGTCTTTAAACTAATTATAAGACATCTAAATAATGGTCAATGTCTATTTTCCTACAATTAAGAGTACGTCTAAAAGTTATAGTGTATTTTTATTTCAAATGCAAAATTCTATACATATATAGTATCTAAATGATAAAGCATATTAAAGAAAAGTATCGACAGATATTCATCTTTATAAATGCAACAAGATATTTATATGGCTTTTATTTGTTTAGAACTGACCCATTGACTGGCATTGTCTGAGTCAAATGTCTTATTGATTCGTTAACTTAAGAAAGTGCATGTATGAAAAAATGAATATATAATTAATTGACAGGTAAATATTATTTTCAACAATATAGTTTAGTATTGGTACTTTACGTAAAACGGAAAAAAGGTTACTTTAAGCAGCTTGTATATATTACAGATAGCTATATGTATTTGCCTTTACTGGAGTCATAGATTTTATTAAGATTTCCTCAGGAATGGCTTTTGACCTCAAAAACACAACAGTTGGGTGAGATGTTTCAAAGTCATTACATTGGAATAGTGGTGAAGTAACACTATGCGTATTGTATAGATATTAACAAATTCCAACTGCCATACAATAGCAAGAGTCAGTGCTAATAATTTAATATCGGTTGCTTTACAGTGCGGTAAACAAATCCCTTACGCACCAAATAATTATAAACACATAAAGTTAGCGAAACCAATCGAGAATATTTCCTGGAAATCAGAAACTATTGCAGAAAGTCATTTTTTAAAATATATCTTCCAACAGGAAGTTTTGTACCGTTAATATAGAACATGTCAAAACTAGTGATTGGAAAATAACACTTCATAAGTGATGCATTAGGCTATTTGACACTGGTTTTATTGTCCACAGTATCGTTTGTCAAAACTCTCTTATATGGTGACGATGCAGTACCTTTAGGGTTCTTGGACAATTACTTAACTTAATACAGACACGCTTCTAACACAAACTGAACACACATCAGATAAACCACCATTACTGCAACAATGCTAGCTTGGTAACATCAGAATAAATAATTTAGGCTAAGCTATATTTCCTTGCCTATTCCAGTAAATGCACTTGTGTAATTGCTTTTACATAATTCAAAACAATGGAGTGCAGGTAAAGCAACACAAATATATTCATGAAATTCATATACAACATCATGTACAGGTACAAGTGCAAAGTGGTACCATTCTGTAAACATGATTCCGAGTAGTTCCATGACCGAAACTGATACATACAGAACAAATGCAGTTTCATGTGCTTGAGATATTTTTGATTACTAGTTTGAACTATGCATGCAAAGTGTTCAGAATCATTATTAAGTCTGCATTCATATATCATAATTTGAGTTAGTAATACTACTTCTTTGTTCAAGTGTGACTGGTTTAGAGTGGAACAATTTTAAATTTATATTCTTTGTAAACTTGTGGATGTGCTTTTGGAAACATAATAGCGTTGCAAGTAGCATGGGTAATCATATGAAGTTATCTATAGCATAAAAACATGCCACAATTACACCCATAGTCGACATAATGTCATCGTTAATCTTGGTATTGAAAATATCACGGTCGTGCAACCATCGGAATAAATATCTGACTGTGTCTAGACAAAATACATTTTCAATTCATATTTTTAAATCGATCAAAGATATTCTTCCGTGAACAAAGAAGAGTATTCATCAATTATATGAAGTTCATATTATCTGTGTGTCATATTCACTGTTTGTTTGCCACAACTGTGCGTTTGAAAAGGACTTCTTCTAAAAAGTTGACCGCGATTATGTTAATATTACAATATGTACAATTATGTAAATTACGATTATGTACAATTTGTAATTATTGAAATCTGATTTTTTTTTTTTACTTTGCCGTTTTTCTCTGTAAATTTGCCTTTAGTTATTATACAGCTAAACATGTTAGATTCATTAGGTACTAAGACCTCTATCATTTTTTGCACTTGCTTTGTAATGGCATCAGCAAGATCCTGATTAAATGGGATTCATGTCTGAGTTGTACATCGATAGAAACATGTATGCAGTAACAGTTGTCCAGCTTTGTTTAGTCTGCTAAATAATCCATTGTTAAATACCAAATTATTTTTATGGACACATTCGAAGAAAGGTCCACGTTGGACAAAGGAAATTTAGTACCGATATATATGTGATATTCAATTTGTATATTTTTTTATTTTATATTAAAGTTGATTCCAATTAATCATATGGTGAAATTGTTTCCTTTCCGTTATCTTACAAAAATCAAATTGTGTTCGACCTGCGTTATATTCACATATTTGATACAATTGTATTTAGTGTCCAATTTAATATAATTCAATTTAGAAGCTAAAACATAACTACACATGTATTGGTTTACATCGAAACACTGGTACAAACAAAACGGTAAAGTGTTGGTATAGCGCTTTAATACATATAAAAGTCCTATTTAGATATTCAACAAATATCTAATATTTTTAACTGTTTTACAGACATTTCATTCAAACTATCTTTAAAGTGTTTTCACCATATATAAGTACTGTAGGTTAGGAAATGTGTGTATATTACCAATTGTATACCTTTTATTCATTTAGGTTTGCTACAATCCAATGTTTCGAACTACATAAATTTCACATCTTTAATACCTTACGACTTAGTGTAATATGATATTTTCAAGATGCACAAAAGAATAACTACACATTCTGTGGTGTATTATGGACAAACTAGTCTAAATATAACAATAAATAGAGTAGTACAGAACTTTAATATATATAATTGTATTTATTTCATTTGTTCCGGAAACTGGCGATTTGTTGCTGTTTTTGGAATTGTTCACCCCAATATGTAATAAAGACGTGTCACAGCGATTTTAACACGTCACCAGTCGACTGAAAACTATTTATACTACATACATAACTATTAATACTACATACATAACTGTTTATGATACATACATAATTATGGTGATACTGTTGCAAAGCAGACTGTATTGGGGGAAATCAATGATAGCACATGCACCAATGAATACATGCATTGTACATTATACAGCCCTTGATACTATAATAATAGTGCATTAATGAAGACATAATGTATCATATGATAATGAATGAGTGTTTGGTTCAAGGATCAACAATGTTTTGGTCGTAATTGTGATCGTGAATCAATGATATGTGTTGTATTTGCAACTTTATCACCTTAGTTAAAGGCATTATTAATTAGTCATAGTGGCGTTAAAATAAATTTAAATATCTGAATTATTTCCTTGTGCGAGTATATGTCGGTTCATAGCTGTCTCTATTTTACATGACTCTATTTTACATGATGTTGCTCTTTTTTTGTGATAAATATATTTTATTCCATGTAAGACATAATACAATGTTATACAAAAATATTCAGGTATCAATACAAACACTATAATTTTGAAACTAAACATATTACATGGTAACTGTATATAAGAGAACATTAATACAATGTCTTACAAGTAACATTTTTATGTATACGTGTAAAGAGTTATAGCGGCAAAGAGGGTTTAGAAAAAGTATCAAGAGTGGAGAAAAAGATAAGAAATAGAATTTACGAGAAACTGTATGCATTATATTTTTCGTATTTTCACTTACATATTTCCCCATTTAATTTCATGTGACCCGAGTTTGTTTTTGTTTATTGCAATAAGTCCTTCTATTTGCTTTGTTTTTTGTAAGTAATGTTTGAAAGCTGCAATACTGGGAATTGTTTTCGTGTATTTGTTTTTAAAAATAAAATATTTAGCAAGTAAAATTATACAGTTTAGTAAGTTAAGTTTTGATGAGTTACATAACCCAAACGATATGTTTTGATAACAGATGTTAAAAGATTGATTGTTTGCAATACAAAAATTATGGACTTCTGTCCAAAAAGTTCTTACAAAATGACACTCCCAAAACAAATGTTTCATAGTTTCAGGATGTCTATCACAAAAATCACATAGACTTGAATTAACTAATTTACATTTAGATAAAAATTGGTTAGTAGGTAAAATTCTCATAATGTATTTGTATTGAAATGATCTTAGTTTTGTGTCTATTGTAATTTTGAAAGGTAGACAATAAATAGGTTTCCAGTTGAGGTTGTTGAATATTTCTTCCCATTGAAGATGAGGTTTTATTTCATTATCAATATTAATTAATTTAATTTGCATGTTATATAACATTTTAGTTGAAGAGTTGCATTTTCTCACTTGGTTTAATAAAGGTGTTTGTTCAATTTCTGGTATATTCTCTGTTTTAATAATCTGTTTCCATTTTTTTGGTATGCTTCGAATTATTGTGAAATAGTTTATAAATTCTGAATTACTTATATTGTACAATTGTTTTAATCTTTCAAAATTATAAAATGTCTTGTGTCTACAATCATATATATCATTTATTGTTTTAATTCCTAGCTGTAGCCATGCTTTGTAAAATAATAAATTGCCATTATGTTTTATGAAATAATTATTCCATATGTACTGTTTTAGTAGATTAACATCTTCAATATTACAGTTAAAATTTATTTTTGACCATGATTCAATAATGTTACATAAAAACGGCGTTTCGTTGAACATAGAACAACTATCTTTAAAATTAAAATTACTCTCAAAGATGAAGTTTCCGCCATATTTTTCCAATGAAGACATGTATATATACTTCCATTCGCCATTATTGTTTACATCTGTTAATCGTTTAACCCAACTTGCCTTAATTGAATGTATAAAAAGCTCTATATCTATCATCTTCATACCACCGTTTTCAATATTTTGAATAATTGTTTTTCGCTTAATTTTGTCTGGTTTTCCCTCCCAAAGAATTCGAACATTTTATTTTTTATTAGGTTTATAGTGTTCATGGTAGGTGATTCAAGCACTGTTAGTGGAAAAATAAGTTTGGGTAGTGCAAATGTTTTTATTACTGTGATTTTACCTAAAATCGATAATTTATGTTTTTTCCAGTTATAAAGGCAGTTTTGAAATTGTTCTATTTTCAAACTGTAGTTAAAATCTTTATTTTTATTTCTATCGTTTGTGAAAACAATTCCCAATGTTGTTGCTTTTTTATAAGTCCAAACAAATTTCTTATTTTTACAAAATATTTCAATAGAATTCTTTAAAGAGCCTACACGAAGAATAATCGATTTCTTTGAATTTAACTTTAAACCGGAAATGGAGCTAAACCTGTAAATTAATAATATTAAAGATTCAAATGAAGACTGATTTCCATTTAACAGAAAAGTGGCATCATCTGCAAAAGCAGTGTATTTTATAATGATGTTGCGTACCTTTACGCCTTCAATAGTATTAGTAATATTTACAGATTTATATAAAATTTCAATAGCTAATAAAAACAAATATGGAGACAATGGGCATCCTTGCCTAACTCCTCTTTTTATATTAAAAAACTCTGAGGCATAACCATTATTTGACACACAACTTTGTGCGTCGTTATAAAATAATTTTATCCAGTCAATAAATTCGTTACCAAACTTAAAATATTGTAATGTTTTGAAAATAAAATTATGATCAACACTGTCGAACGCTTTTTTAAAATCAGCAAAGAATATCAGTCCCGGTCTATTGTCGTTATTCAAATCGTCAATGCATTCAAAAATTGTCCTTATGTTTTCGCCAATGTAACGTCCTTTTAAGAATCCTGTCTGACTGTCATTGAAAATGTCTGGTAATACAGTTTTCATTCTGTTGGCTATGGCTTTTGTTGCAATTTTATAGTCGACATTTAATAGGCTTATTGGTCTCCAGTTTGTCAATAGTGAAAGGTCTTTGTCTTTTTTTGGTAGAAGTGTTATAATTCCTTGTTTCTGCAGTGGTGTTAAAGTGCCCCGCATGTATGAGTAATTTATAGATTCAATGTAAAACTGTTTTATGTCATTCCAAAATATTTTATAAAATTCTGTTGATAACCCATCGGACCCAGGACTTTTATTGTTTTTCATATCCTTTAAAGCTAGTTTACATTCATTTTCAGTTAAGATACCATTACATAATTCTTGTTGATTATCATTTAATTCATTAATATTATGATTATTGAAAAAATCAAAATTTTCGTCATTCGCTTGTGTATGTAGCTCTGTATAAAACCTATTAGTTTCTTGTAATATTTCTTTTGAATTTGTTATCTCACGATTGTCTCGTATAAGTCTATTTATTTTTTTTGATTCTGCCCTTTTTTTTTCTAAATTTGAAAAGTATGTAGTGTTTTTTTCCGCACCTTCAATCCATTCAGCTTTAGCTCGTAAGATAATACCGTTTGTTTTTATATCTATTATATTTGCTAATTCACTTTTTTTATTATTTAATACATCTAAAATATTTTGGTTATTTGGATCATTTGACAATTCTTCATCTAATTTATCTATTTTTTCTTTAAGACTATTTTCTAAATTTTTATTACTTTTTGTTTTCTTTGAAGTATATTTAATAGTTTCGTTTCGTACTGTACCTTTTATTAATTCCCATATGGTATTTGGATTTTAATTTATATTTATTTCTGTTATATCCTTAATAGATTTTCTTATTATTTCTTGATAATCATTTTCTAAAATAACACTGTTATTTTAAAATATCCCGGACCTCGTGCTTCATGATCTGTATTGATATTAAAAAAGACAATAGAGTGATCTGACCTGATGCCAACAGAAATCTTACATTTAGTAATTGAATTTAAGATATTTGATGAAACTAGAAAGTAGTCAAGTCTGCTATAAATAGGAGGTTTATGGTTAGAATGCCATGTATAATGACACGAATCAGGGTTTAAAATTCTCCATATATCATGAATATCGTTATTTTCAATAATTGAATTAATTTTTTCTCTTTTATTTTTGCTATTGTTGACATTTCCGGGTTTTTTTGGTCTTTTTTAGCGTCTATAATTGTGTTGAAGTCACCACCTATGACAAATGTGTCACTGTCGTTATCTATTATATATTTTTCTAATGTATTTAAAAAATCAACACTGTCATTGTTTGGTCCATAAACGTTTAAAAAGTGGTATTCATTTTCATTTATTACAAGTTTTAATGACTGTAGTCTACCTTCAACTATATTTTTGTATTCTACAACCTTATATGAAAAATTTGAATTTAGTAGAATTCCCACACCGACACTGTTTTTACTATTACCGGAGAAGAACGCTTTGTTGCCCCATTGTTTTTCCCATATATCATATGTTGTACTTTCACAGTGGAGTTCTTGTAAAAAGCAAATTGCATATTTGTTTGACTTTAGATATTCGTACAGCTGTATTCTTTTTTTATATTCACCAAGACCCTTTACATTAAAAGTACATATCTTAACACTCATCTATAAAAATGGGAGATAGTTTCGTAAGCAATGAAATTGAATGGTTTGAACATTGTTTCGCATATATAACGCATAACAGAGAAGAAATAGAAGAAGAAGAAGAAGAAGAAGAAGAAGAAGAAGAAGAAAAAGAAGAAGAAGAGGAAAATGAGAGGTGTTGTAAATTGAAGCATTTATTAATCTAAGGTAACCACTCGGTTACTGACTAAACTGGAATATAGTTTCGCCAATATGCACAGCACAGACTTTAAATATTCTGAACAATTATTTTATGATAAAAGGAAAAAAAATCAATATCTGTATTAATTACTATCAATCTAATCGCATTAGCTTTTTCTTTAAGTATATCATGTTGTTTACAAAAGGCTATATATTTTAATATATTTTTATGCGTTGGTAACTGCCCTTATATAAATACGAGCTCAATAGGCAGATAACTTCCAGAGTATAAAATGTATAAATTATTTCAAATTTGTTGCTTTTTTTAAGATATCTTTCATCACACCGACATTTTCTGAGATAATGTAAAAATTATGTTGTAAATGAATTTTGATGTGTTGCCTTGTTACACGCAAACACGATGTTGAGTCATTTTCAATAGAGTAAATAATAGTATCTTATTTAGAATTTTGTATTTATAATTGTTTTAAACCCTATGAATTGTTATAATACGTTTTGTATCATACAGTTATTTTTGAAAAATACATGTACCTATGTTTCGTGAGATACAAGTTACTTGGAAACAAAATGTTTAAACAGATTACATTGGTATTTCATGTATGTGAACAATTAAACATCGAATAAGGTATAATACGAAATAGTGTTATCTAATAACACTGTTCTTTTTTTTATTACCAAAAGTTAGTGAGGCAATTTCATCAATACCGCCGACGACAATGAACATGTGGCATATAAAATAAAATGATTATAATCACAGTCAAATAAAGTACTAGTATATAGCAACTCAAGTTAATACTATCCATATCATAAACATCTCGTTTAATATCGATGACAAAGGCTGTCAATCTAAAGGGCGGCAAGTGCTTTATTTATGCATGCTTTTACATAGGCAGACATCCCGCTCAATTCGTGTGTGCCGCGGGGTATAGTTACGAGCAAATATAACGATATAATTACTCTATTTGGGTATAAACTTAATTGAAACAAATATTTTAATAAAAACCATAATAGCTTCTTTCAATGAGACCGGTCATACATGTCAAGCAGTGGCTGCTGTTCACCTGTCTCATAATAATTATAAAAAAGCAGCTGTTTTTTTTAATATTCAACAAAAGCAATCACAAGTTTGCAAGAAAAGGTTAACTTGGTATTAATGTATGAACCCTTAGTATATGATAAGACCTGATCTAGTTTGACAAAGTTTGATAATATTTAGGGGAAAAAAGCTAGTGAAAAATTTAATATGCGATGAGGACAGCATGTGAATATTGATTTAATTGAAAAAACAAACAAACAACAAAAAACAACAATAATAAAAAAAACATATAAAAAAAACAAATGAAACAAGATACTGTACACACAATTTTGGGGGGGAAATGAAACACATTTATAACAGATATCGATGAGTAATAGTATCTTAAATGTATATATTTAGTGACAAATTTTACTTTTATCACCTACTTTTTTTTTTTGGGATTGAATTAGAATACTAATTTATTTATACAAAGTGACAAAAATTATAGAGGAAAAAAGTTATTCTATATACACTATTTACTGTCTTTAATTAAAAATCAAAGATGCTGAGGGAAAAAAAATGACATTACTTTGTTTTATTTCTCTACATTATATATTTGATATATTTCTACTCAGTTGGCCATTTGAGATCTATCCACTTCTGGTAGTCTTTGTATTTCAGTTCATGTATATTGCCACTTTTGTTCTTGTACATTATTCGACCCTGTCTGGACCACGCGATCTCAATTTCGTCGCACATCTTCTTCCTAAGACATGCCAGCACATGTTGATTAATGTATGTGAGGTCTTCACTGACATAGATGCGGGTTCCCTTTAAGTTTTTTCTTGGCATACATCACTTTATCTCGGTCCATTCTAGATAAAAACTTTACAATAATTTGTCTCGGATTGTCTGTTCTTTTCCCTAGTCTATGTGCAATATAGCAGTTCGTTTATTTTTTCACTAAACTGTATTTGCATGTTTTTTATCTCCCTTTTCATGTTCGTCTCTTCTTGTATCTGTTCCTCCAACTTTTCATTCAATTGTTTCACCTTCTGCTTTAATTTATCGTTTTCGTCTTCTTTTTCAAAAAGTTTTCCTTCAAGGATTTCAATTCTCTTTTCCAGGGATGATTGTAGTTCTCTTTTCATTTGATAAACAATGTCTTTTATAATTGTCTGCAAGCTGTCGTCTGTTTTTGTGTACACATTCGATAGTTTCTCATTTATTTCGCTTAACGCCTTTGTCATTTTATCAGTATCGAATGTCTCTTTACCTTCTTCTTTACCATCTTGTTTTGTTTTTGTTTCTTCTATTATACTCATTATTTTTGTTTTTGTCTTTTTCTTTTTCTTCTGGCTATTTGTTTTTTAGTTATCTGTACTTATATCAAGCTCACTGTTGCTACTATTTTGGCTTCTTTTCCTTTTTTTATCTGCTTCTGTTTCCCTTTCCGGAATCGTTGACATTTCTTTGCTTCACACTATACTTCATAAATATTTGAGCGTGACTTATTTAACCGCTTTTAACGTTGGTCAATTTGCAGTGTTAAAAGGTGTTATCTAGTATTGTATATAGCACATATATGAGTCAGTCTAACGCTGTGCATATGGCCTATCGGTTTATCGCTGTAATTTCATGTTGTTGTTTTTGTTCAAATAACTTCTTTTTAAAATATATTTCTTTTTATAGTCAATAAATAATGTTTTACCGTACATTCCTAAATCCATCCATCCATTTTATATTGAATATTTATTGCTAACTTTGTACATAAATCCAGATTTAACACAAGCACATTTTGTTTACGTTTTGCTCCTGCTGGTACCCAGTGATGTTGCTCTTATAACCATTTAAATTGTCGTATATTTATTACTCAGAGCCTCTAGATGAACCTTATACCCGTATAACGCGTTTAGAAGTGAAAGAAGCGAAGGAAGATATTCGACCCGAGAGTGACAACAGTAAGTTATTTAGAATAAATTTGTCAGATTGTCACTCCCGTCTGCCGCTATGCTTTCTTGGCGTTGTGACTCCATATCTAATACAAGCATAGTTAAACGAATCATCAGATATCTGAATAATGGCCAATGTCTGTTTCCCTACATTCATATTACATATATATTCATGGCTACATGATTGCAACGCTGAATGAATTGTAGGAAAATGAATGTTATCACCTGCGACCACACTTAAGTATATACATGTTTGTAATATTACAGCCATATACACTCGTATACTGACAGTGTACAATCAGGCGTAAGATATCACCAGAGACTGAATATGTGTTTCTGAATGTGTTGATAAACTGACGAGATCTAAGGTAACAATACATTTTATTGACTTGATTTATTGTACATATCATAAAACACCGTCACGTGGTTAGTGGGTGGAGCGATAGTTGTTCTCGCGTCTGGTCAATTTACACAATGGTTTACATTTTTAAATATCCCCTAACTATCACCTTACTCATACACACTTATTGGAATATATATCAACGATGGCAAACCCATGTGACCTAATCTTATGAAGTGGCGTAAAAACGGATTTTAGTTTATATATGACATATCCAGTTTTATTAGTGGATAAAGACTTTAGAGTTAATATGGGTAGGAACACGGTCCTTCCGCAAGTAAACGGCACACTTTCTCACTTAAAGGTTTTGGAGTTAGCCTTTCTCGAACTTTAGCGGTGACATGTAAGTGATCTTGAGATGGCGCTTTATACCACTCGGCCACGGAGACACTCTGAACTCAGAACATCTGAGTAAAATACAGAATGGCTAGGAATATTACCGACTATAAAATCTTGTTCCTTTTGAGTTGAAAATCATGTAAGTAGAATACCATATGAAGATAGACGTATGAGCCATTTTTGTTTCAGTGTATAATGTTGAAAGCAATCAATAAATAACTTTAAATCCAAACTATTTAGTCGTAGTAAACATAAATCGGTTTGTTTACAGTGCGGTAAACAAATATTGCGCTCTAAATGATTTTATACACATGAAGTGACTAAATCATTCGCTTAGAGAATATTTTTTGGAAGTCATAACTTATTGCAAAAAGTATTTTTTTTCAAATGCATCTTCCAACAGAAAGTTTTGTACTATTGATAAAGAACCGGTTAAAACAAATGATTGGAAATTAACATGTAAATATTGCAATATTTGTTTTATAATACAAGGCGTACACACACACATTGTTATATTGTATAAATTTTCATCTAAAAACTTAAATTTCAATCATTAATCAATGATAATGTGTTGCTTGTGTAATCGGTATCACCTTAGTTATACACATATATTATTGATGTGGTTATCGTGGCGTTGAAATAAAATTAAGACATTTATCCTTGCCTATTCCAGTAAATGCATTTATGTGTAAACTTGTAAATGTGCTTTCAGAAGCATAGATGCATGGGTAATGATCTTAAACTATCCAAAGCATAAAAAAGTGCCACCATTCTACCCCTAGTTGACATAATGTCACCATGAATCTGTTTATTGGAAATTATCACAGTAATTTAACCATCGGAATAGATGCATGACTGTGTCTTAACAAAATATATTTTTAATTTTGATTTTTGAATGGATAAAGTAAACAAAGATCATTCTTCAACTATATAAAGTTCATCATTCTGGTATCACTTTCACCGTTTTTTCATGCTGCAACTCTGCTTTGGAGGATGACTTCTTCCACGAATTTGACTGCAATTATGTTCCAACCATATACAATTATTTCTGCAATGTTTTCAGGCCTAAGATGGTAAATTACTTTCATATATTAGCCAACAGTTTTGAAATGTATTAAAAGCTCAGATATTTCACTATACCACCTAATTATATTTTTGGTGTACCATTTCGTTTGCCTTCAGCTATTATACAACTAAACATGATAGATTCGTTCGGTTCCACGATCTTTACCATTATTGGCACTTGCTTTGTAATAGCATCAGCAAGATCCAAATTGAATGAGACTCATATCTGAGTTTTACATCGATAGATACATGTTTGCATTGAAAGCAGTTCAGCTTTGTTCTGTCTGTTAAATTATCATATTTGTAAACTATCAAATTTTATTTTACAAAGTAGTATAGCAATTTGATATATATATAATTGTAATTTTTTAAGTTTTCTCTGAAAATTGTCGATTTGTGACATTGACAAGTCACCAGTCGTCTGAAAACGGAACTATTTAAACTACATACACATCTATGGGGATATTGTTGCAAAGCAGAATGCATTGAAAATAAATCTATGACATCACATGCCCTAACGTAAACATATATTGTACATAACACAGCCCTTGATACTATAATAATAATGTATTAATGAAGTAGTAAGGTATCACACGAGACTGAATGAGTTGTTTGGTTCCAGGATATTACTTTTTCTTAACGCTCACACACAAACATTACGGAATTTCACAGATGCCCGTTGCATGCGCATACATGCCTCCCGGTGATCAAGTTATCCTTTTACAACAATAGGCAATACTCTAACTTTAGGTGAATGTCTTTATTACTGACGTTAGTTAATGCTATCGTCAATCAAGTATCACTCATACATGTGCATATTTGTGGGCATGATCGGTTCTCTGCTATCCGTGTTAGTTACATTTTGAATAAGGTTTCAAGTAACATTAATGCAGTAAAACAATATTGCCACAAAGTTACAGTTTACCAGTTGACGATGATGATATTTGAACAGCTACGCTGCTGTTGGTGTTGCAACTGATGGAAGAGGCAATGATAACTTATATAGTTTACGGCAATATACCTAACATTTAGATGCAAATGAAGACCGTACAGCAACACTAGTAATGATCTTAATAGAAAACTAAGTACAGTTACGGTCATAATTGTGATGTCGTGAAAAAACGGTTTTGACGTTCCTTTCATCAACTTAAACTAAAGGATGTAACCTGTATACTTGTGCTAGACAATATATAAAACAGTACCTTTTGGTGTTAACCGAGTGTATACAAAACATATAAATAACAAAAGCATAAAGTGATGTCTTTGTTGAACGTTCATGAGATATGAGCTTACATGTTACCGGCGGATACCAAAAATATTCATATATAAGACATTTGTTAATTGTTTTGACCATCACTATTGGTTTATCTTAAATTACGAATGGCATGAGTATAAAATAATAACATGTATTATTCATTAAAACTACTGGGTCAAAGGTCAACCACTGAAATATTTAAGATTACGCTAAAAATACGACATTATATTAAATTGTTTTAGCCTTATGCAAGGCAACCCATAAGGGTTTGATGTAACATGTGTCTAATGTTATTACATGTATACAAACTTAAGCACAACATCTTCTGTTGTTTAGATGCAAATATCAGGTTAACATCTAGCTTGACGGTCTTACAAGGACAAAGGTCACAGAATAGTATCATGCGCAAAATGTTGAGATGGAACAGATATATATATAAACACAATAGTTATATTTAAGATGTTTGTTATATATTTTACCAATAGAACTGGTTCATTTCAAAGATATCTTTGAATGTGTATGAAACGATGTATATCATTAATTAAAGTCATTAGGTCAAAGGTCAAGTAGTAAAATATCGAAGTGGGAATTGTTCAAAATATGTCGTATTCTTTTATTAGTTTTTAGCTTGGTTATGGGATATTATTCAAAATTAGGTGAAATGTTTGTTTCTTGTCTTCATACACACTAAGGTTTACTGTATATTTTGTTATTAGTGGGTATATTATTATATATATAGTTGGAATGGACTTGATCTTACATGCCTTTCTTCGGTATTTCGTACAAAATGCAGCTGCATGTAATTTGATAGAGGCCATGCTTCTACACATTTAGCGATATTATGACAAAAAATGTGACATAACTTATGCCCAATGGTATTACAGCTGTGTGTCACAATAACAGTTAAGTATCACCACTAACTTGCTAGCACATTGAATGCCATGGTTCTCAATATCTTTGTATAATCAGGTTGGTAGCAATACGATATGTGGAATAAAATTATCCAAATATGTCGTTAAATGCTGGTGGACCTTTTCATGTTGGCGTCTTTTTCTTAACATCGTGTTTACGAGTTTTTTTTTCTTTCTTTGTTAATGTACCCCGGGTTTTCTTTTTTCTGTAAGATTTTTTTTTGGCACATACGTTTCACTGTCACATTTTCATCCAGAGTGTTGGCTGCTACTATGATAGGTTTTGCTGTTTTCTGCATATTTATGCGTTCTAACTCCGACTTTGCTCTTCCCACCAAACATTGAATTTGTGATGTTAATTCTATATTAGTGTGGTTTCTTACTAATGGAAACGTTGATGGTTTGGGCTGAAAGTAAACCATCCATTGTTTAGAATCTGGTACAAACAATTTGGAATTCATGTTTCTCTTACAAACTGCAACGTGAACAGTACATGTTTTGGTAAGAATGAAGCATCACGATCTTTTAAATCCTTTATGTAGATTTTGAATTCTAACAATTCTTTTCCTTTCATCGGCCGATAAATGGGTGTTTAATAATGTGCATCTCACCGGTTACTCCTGGTTGGCACAACACGACGTAATCTAAGCGGTATTTTCTCACCAGTCACGATACCTTTACCATACATGTTCGGATATATGAACAAAATTTGATTTGAAGTATACAGCGTTTTTGTTTCAGAGTGTATTGTTCTTTTAAATGTATTTTGAAACGCGACGATTTATTGTCTAGAAAATAAGCATTGCTTTAGTCACTTTGTAGATACACAATCATGTTTCCCTCTCTCTTTCTTTCTCCCTCTATGTATGCGTGTGCGTGCGTGTGTGCGTGTGTGCGTGCGTGCGTGCGTGCTTGCGTACGTACGTACGTACGTACGTGCGTGCAAGTGTGCGTGCGTGCGTGCGTGCGTGCGTGCGTGTGTGTGTGTGATGTCCATTAATGGCGCGGGTGTGAGAGATAACCTTTAAGGTCAGCAATACTGCTGCTCGGTGTTAGAGCGAGCGGAAACGAATGTGAACCATTGATTGTCTGTCTCATACGTAATGCCGCTTTGACAAAGTTATTAAACTCTCTCTTCATAGTGGTAACATATTGGCCTAGTATTAAACAAATAGAACAAGAAGAAGCACATATACATGTTTAAATTAAACTAAATTTCCTTGACCAGTCAGAGCGCGCTAATCTAACATTATGTGATCTAGGTATAACTTTGAACCACTGACGTATGCGCCAAAAAGGTGCGACATTGCGCCACTTCCAAAAATTCTTGACCGGTCAGAGCGCGCCAATCTGTGATGACGTAGGGTTGACCTAGGTATAACCTTAAAGTGAAGATAACCTCGACACTGATTTAGTACAGATTTGATTTTCCCTCCCATCACTTATCTCAATAAAAAGTTTAAATTGCGCTTTCATAACATATAGCTATATTATATTTTGAACCCGCTATTTAATAAATTCAAAGGTTATTTTATCATAATGCTATAAAAGCATAGTACCATTATTGGAAACAGGAATTGGTTCCATAAGGTAGTTTTGTCAACCGCAGCTTCGGTCAAGGGGTAGAGTGTCCGCCTCGCACGCGGAAAGTCGTGAGTTTGATGCCCGATCCGGTCATACCAAGTACTTGAAAATTTTACTGAAAGCTTCCTCGAGTGTCGCTCAGCATTTAAAGGATAGTTCTTGATCTTGTCTTCTCGGTGTCATCACACTATACTGTGTTGGTTATTTAAGGATTGAAAGTACAAATTTGACTTTTCCCTCCGATTACTGATCTCAATAAAATAATTAAATTTCACTTTCATAACATATAGCTATATTATATTTTCAACCAGCTATTTAACATAAACAAAGGTAACTTTATCATTTTCTTGTAACGGTATAGTAACAACATTGGAAACAGGGAATGCTTCCGTAAGGTTGTTGCTGCATAATGGCAGTTATAAAATTTAATAATTCTTGTTACTTCTTATTCCTTAATGCGTTTTCCTCATTTAAATGCTTTTTTATTTTTGAATGGCATCATTAATGAGCTTTGACCATTTTGAAAGCATTGTCATGTTTAAATTGTGAATTTAGAGAAAAATTCCTTGGAAATTGGGGTTTGAATACATAGAACACACGGAACAGGAAAAAAATATCTTGGATGACATATGACCCCTATCACCAGTGCTAACATTGCATTGTTTGTAAAGAGGGCGTTCGTCTTTATTTCTGAATTTTCATGACTTATTAGGAAGTTATCTGCACACTTGTTACATGAAGCGGACACCTTCTTATCGAGTTTTGCACCACTCCATAGCATATAGTAACATTAGCTCGCCACCGCTATTGAATAACGGTGGACCGATAAATAAGTTACTGTGCACCGTTCACAAACCGCCGGTCCACCGTTAAAATATAGCGGTGCATTAATAAAAATATAGCAGTGAATCGCTAAAAAATAGCGGTGGAACAATAAAATATAGCTGTGCATATTAACGATGGACCGCCACTTTATACGATGAACCTATATATTTTAACGTTGCAACGCTACATCCGTTGATCGTACACTATAGATGCATTCAATATTAAGCATACCACCGATTCTCGTTTTAGTCTTATTTCTCGGCAATGTCATTAAAAACAACCACAAATTGTGCTTACTTGTTGTATGCATCTAACATAATAAATTCGTCGAATCAGAATTTCCACAACGTTGCACAAAATAAGATGACATTCAATAAAATAAACACATGCCATCCCTTTATAAAATAAAAAGGTTGCTTATATCAAATCGCAATTTTCATCAACTCACCATAATAGTATTTAGTCATTTGACGTGTTGAAGACCTTTTACATGGCTGCGTTTCAGAAAAAAAAAACTTACGATAAAAATCGCCGTAAGTATATTTGACAATTACTACGATGTTTGTTTAAATTTTGATCGACATTTAAAATGATTGTATTTCCAGAAAGTATATCATTTTCTTCATTGTCTTAGTTATTTTGATTCATTTTGATGTATATTAATACTAATATGAATATGTGTTGGTTTAGGTTAACGACGAATTTTCTAGTAGTTTTTTTTGTGAAACGCATTTATGGTTAAATCACAAAAAAATAGGTGATTGGAGTTTAACTGAACTCGTTGACAATAATATTTCTTAGCACATTAGGGCAATATCCAGTGTACGTTGTACCGTAGCGTGTTTTAGGTATATCAAGAATTTACTTTAGTTATTACTTACTCATTTCGATTGCTTAGTAAGTTAAAAATTTAAATGAAACCTCTCTCTTTCGAATCCGTTTCCTTAACAGAACCAGTACTGAACGGTGATGATTTTGAAGGTCATCGTGGTGAACTCGAATCTTGGGTGGAATCCGCAACCTCTAGCATAAGCGGCCTATACCTCTCATTACACAGTTACGCCCCTTTTTCCCCCACAGTAACATGATTCTTACGTTTAAAAAAAGGTCTATGTACTTTGGTTATGAATTATTATCAAAATTGTTCATAGCAGTTGTGATTTCTTGCTGCAGATGAGTAGAGCAAAAGTTGGCATAGCATATACTGCAATGAGACATCACTGGTGTTAAAAGGTGACTTTTATAGGAGGTCAACATATGGCTGTATTTACGAGCATTCGAGGACGTCTTTTTTTTTAAAATCTCAGGGTGTCACTGCACCCTCTTTAAAAAAATCAACTTGGTCAACCTACCATTTATTGTGCGTTTTTTATGTGGTTATACATTCCTGCTATGAAAATAAAATACTTTAAAAAAATCCATGTGGAATTCTTTTTTACTATTGAAATCCTAGACTTTATTCTATATAGAATAAAAATCAAAATTCAACTGTGTAGTGAGTCATTAATATTAGTCACTGCACTACATCCCTAGGGTACGCCAATTCAAATGATTTGGTTTGTCTTAAATACGCGAGTGTGTTGGTCAATAGACTAAAGCAAGTGAAGCCATCTGTCTTTTAGATTTTATTTACAAAAATAATTGTTATCATCAAGCCCTGGTTTGAGATGTTTGTTGAAATCGTCCCGGGAGAGCTGTCAATCAGCAGAAACACCCGCTTACATAATACTATATATTATTGCGTAACATGTTATACATGTATGATGCATCTACAGCATTAAACGAATTAATTTTATTTTCTGAAAAATCACAACACATGATCTTACATAGTGCACGTGCAAGGTAAGAACACATGGGTTCATGAAAGTTAGCCCGTTCAATATCAGTTCAATGTTAATGTTCAACATATGAAGTTCGTTTCTTATAATTTTTGTAATTAACGCAATCAGTCTATACCAACACGTTTCATTTACCAACGACCTGACACGAGATTAACTATAGTTCTGCCCTCTAACCACGTGACATTGTTTGTCCAAGTAAATATAATGTAACATTTACTAAGACATCATCAGTTTGTTTAAGGAAAATGGCGGCGTAGCAAACAATTTCGAGCGCTGATTGGATTATCGGCTTATTTGATTGACAGCCATCATCATGTCAGTTATAAATCACCTAATACAGGCGCATTGGTTTGCGTATCTCAGTGATCAAATAGTTTAATGGGAAGAGCAAAGTATTTAAGTATAAGTCCAGTTTCCACGTATATTACAGTAAAACTAAAGTACTACAGCACGGTGGTGAACCCATGGCACATTATTCTATGGAGTGGTACAAAAATGGCGGGAAAATGCAAACTTCAAGTAACAATTTTGCAGATAATTCCTTGATATTTCATGAAAATACACGAAACAAAGATTTTTTTGCACCATTCCATAGCATAAAGTCACGTCTGTTTGCCACCATGTACAGTAGGAACGCGAACACGAGCCATTGTAAACTACCGTAATCGGGTAAAATGTACCAATTTCATATGAAGCTAAAATGAAAGTTTACGGGCAGCATTCATACGAAAATAAACAGTTTCGTCAAGATCATTATTTTTAGATGATAACGTTTATTTAAAAAATAAAATATAAAAGTACCGTCCACTCTTCGTTTTAGACTCTAGTATTAATCTTGTTATTGTCTAATGTTAAAAAAATGTTATCTGACTATGGCTTTGGATATATTTAGGAAGATCCCTGAATGATTGTCATTAATAACTTTTTTCATTTATTTAAACAAAGAGTTATTGACAGTTTTCTACAAAATTGGTATTCAAATAAATCAAATAGTGGTGTGCTAGAATTATACGATAATGTTAAAACTTCTTTTGCCTACGAACAATATTTAGATATGTTACCATGTGATTTGAGAACATATATTTGTAAAATTCGATTATCGTCACATTCATTAAGAATACAAACAGGACGTTATGTGAGGAATAAACTCCTAGAAATGAACCTTCTGTCTATATTGTAATTCGCAGGATTTAGAAGATGAATTTCATTTTATTTTGTTATGTCCCTGCTTTTAGATTTAAGACAACAATATATAGGCAACTATTTTTTTATCAGAGACCTAGTATGTTTCGATTCATAGAATTATTAAGTTCAGATAATAGAAATACTCTTTTTAACCTAGCAAAATATGTAAAATGTGCTTTATCTATTAGATTGTCTTTAAAACATAATTGAATGTTGTCATCCTCATTTAATTTCACCACTCGAGCACTGCTATAAAAAAGTATATATATATATATATATATATATGTTTGTGTGTGTGTGTGTGTGAGTGTGTGTGTGTGTGTGTGTGTGTGTGTTTTCACCTGACATGATCTAAATATATTTGTTAACAAATGTAAAGTTATGACGATGTACTATGTATAAGTAAAATAATATATATGTTCTGTTCTGTTATTCGTTTTCGTACACGGTTACACGAATTGATGATAATATAGATACGTTTCAGTGGTTATATATACGTATATGTCCGTAAACAGATGTCACAGTATTGATTAATAATTGCCGTCATGCATATGTAAAATGTCCTAATGGGTCTAAGACCTTCTGGAAATATGAAAACTATGACAATTAGAACCTGTATCAAAAACTTGTTAGAAAGTAAACAATTGAATGCTATAGTTTCAAGGATTTATATAGAAGGATAGGTAACTTGCATCTACTGAATAAATGTTGATAAAATGGATCTAGAAGGATTAATTATTTGGTAAATAACCATTCATAATTTACAGGCAACTGATTTCTTGTACATAAAATGAGAATTATATGTAATCTTATATTATTTAACAATTCCGATCACGAAAAATGATCTTGAATTAAAGATTTGAGGTTTGAAGTAAAATTTATCGTAATTTGTTGTTATTTTACATGCAGAATACACATTTTGAAATCAGAAGTACTTCAACAATTTTAAACACATATTTCTGAGAATAGTATCGTTTTGATAAGAATTTCATTCTACAATGTAAGAATTTTGATTTGTGGTCCCGAGATGAATGGAAGTTAAGATAATTGAAAACGAGATATTGCAGAATTTTGCGTGAATACGCGAGCGTTCACAAAATATCAATCAGCCTTTCCTTCTCTATATAATTCCTTGATAGTTTCAATGAAGGAGTAACGTAACAAATGGTTATTTACTAATGTATATACTAGATATGACATGTTATTCATCTAGGGTTTGGCTACAAAATACTAATACATACATTGCATACATACGGGACATTCCCTTATAAAAGCATGTATACAAGCGTACACGAAATATAACAATGACATTTATCAGTTAAGAAAAAATGTTGAAATATGTCATTTTGATATTTATTGTAAACATTGTAAAACAGTGTAGGAGACAGGCCAAACCTAATGCTGAAAGAACAACTGATGCACCAACCCATTTCGTATTGAAATACAATATGTTGAAACTATAAACATGACATTGAAATAATGAATGAATGAATGAATGAATGAGTGAATGAATGAATGAATGAATGAATGAATGAATGAATGAATGAATGAATGAATGAATGAATGAATGAATGAATGGGGTTTAACGGCTTAGCAACACATAATATGTTACTCGACGCCGACTGGAAGGAAGATTCCAAGTTCGTTCTACATGTAAAAAAGCAACAAAATAGCATACAGATAAAAATCATCAATACATAAATATGCATAATGAATCTAGAATCTTGATACTTGCAGAACTACAGAGTTTCAGCAAATTCAAACGTATAACTCAAATTGTCGCGTCTTACGACATGCATGAACCAGTGATGATATTCTTGCCATCACTTATATGGCTCCCTGGAACCACACAGGGGTTGGTTATTTAACCACAATAGTGAAGATGGCAAAAAATGATAAAATGAACATAACGCCCATTCAGAGGATTCCTACCCCACTGCAGAGATGGACAGTGATTCTATTCTTAGCTGGAACCACACGGGCTTTGAAATAATGAATGGATGATTATTGCTTGGCGTACTAACATATAGAGAAATACCATGTTAGTGACTGGTAGTCTAAAATGTATCAGATGACGTAGAGAAAATAGCCTTGGTGAATGCTCAATTGTTGTTTACGAGTCGAACCTGATAAATGTTAGACCATCTGACACTAACATGATATTCTATTTATCATGTCATTATTCGCGTGTTTCATGTTTTATTTAAAAAAAGCAGCAACTGATTTTATTCCAGTAAGCAAACGCACGTGTGTGCAACTATGGTAACTGCGTCTGAAAATAATTCCAAATATGATTGGAAAGTTGGTGAAATTAAAACAAAACAACTGTAGTTTATTGGGAACCCATTCGACACTGTTATAATTATCATCAGTTTAATTAATTTATATTTTTGCTAACTTTGTTAACAGTAATGTTTATCAATGGTCGAATAAGTGTTTAAATTCAGATTCGAATTGAAAATGAAATACTTAAAAACACACGGCGTTTTGCCTGCTATTTGGAATGACGTCGTATTTTACGTTATTATTATAAAGCGTCCTTGATGTCGTCCAAAATGACAAGCAAACGTTGTGTTTTTTTAAGTGTTTTGTTTTAAATCAAATTCCAATTCATGAAAAAACTAGCATGGACTCTTTATATTCGGTCATATTTTAATGAAATTAAAAAGTTAAGCATATGTGAAATTCAAGAACTTGTACCAAAGCTTTTTTCGCACAATCAGCCGTGAATGTTAAAAAAATCGTTGTTTTTAAACACGCGTTTTTATCAACCCCAAGATAACGGTTAGATGTAAAGGTAACACAAATTGTATTTTATCTGCATGAAAGTATTAATCTTATCACAGGAAATAAAATTAGTAATTTAATAATGTTATTAAAATCAATTTTGAATTAAAATTGTTTTTTTTACAAAGGAAAAACGGAACATTGCGAACTACCTTAAATATTGCCTTTGTTACCAATGGCGTCTTCTTAACAAAAATAGCATTTGATCATAATGACAATTCCGAAAAAAAACAACACTCTCGATTCCTATTTTCAAAGGACTCGTCACTCAAACTAGGAACAAAGAAAAATATCTAAAATAATGAGATCATAAAATATTTATCAAACAATACGTGCTGCTTAGGTCCAACTGCAAGTTTCCTTATTGGACAATCAGGCCAGGGGAATATTAACCGATTAACTAGTTATGACAATTCGTCATATGGAATGGAACGGAAGTATTTATTTAAAGAGGATAGCCCAATTAGTTTGAAACCAATCTTCCTTGGAGCCCTTTAATGCTACATTTAAATGTTATTTACAAAAAACAATAGAAAAACAAAATAAAAACATTTTAAGCATTGCAAACAAATTGATTGTACATGGATTATGATAACTACATATATATAATTTATTTAGGTCTTTGAATATCTCTTTGATTAAAAATATATATATATATATATATATATACAAAATTAATCGAGAAAGTGAATATCACTACATCTATTAAAACAACAAAATAAGCAAAAAAAAAAACAAAAAAAAAACAAGTATAGTTATTTACAGTTTATAATATATGCGTGTACTTAGTTTTATGGGCATATAAGCTATGCTTATTGATATGAGTATTGTTTATAGCTTACTGGAGACTTGGACCTATTCTCTGCACATCCCTGTAACATACACAGTGAAGTAATCGCCTTACACTATATATGTTCTGTTTCGACAGATTTTGGTTATAGACTTTCGTGCCATCTTCAACATTTTGCAGGTTATTTATGTCGTCTATATTTAAATATCCAATGATCTGAGTAGAACCACAGTCATTCTCCAAAAAACTGGCAGACTTTTTATAACGTTGTTGAATCCAGGAGGGCTCGGATTCATGTCCATATCTCTTAGACCATTTGCTCACGGAGTATTCGGCTAAAACTACACTTTGGTACACGTAAGCACAGGTGCCAACTTTTAAAAGAGCATAATAATAGTCAGGGTTCTCCACAGGAAGGAATGCAAGTGCTGGGGTAAGAGCGCGTTAACACCTTCAACACATTTTCAAGCACTGTGAATGGCACTCATTGAAATGTATTTCACTCATTAACTTGTATTTATCATATTAAGTCATCATATTTAGTATGTTTCATTTTAGGCTTTTAAATGAGAAAAGATATACAAAGAAAAATAATGGTTTAAAGGAAAGTAAGATTTTACAAAAGTGTGTAAAATAATTCAAGCGCTAGGGGAATACAATTGCTGGGATGCCTCTGTGCTTAAGTGACCTGTGTAGAAGCCTGATAGTCATATATGCAATACACGCCCCAGCAGTTTACATTTGACTGTATTAATAATATATTGTACTATAGTATATACATTTATAATGTTGAGGCGTGTACCTCTTAATATTCTATGGTTTAATAGAACACATTTGGTTATTATACGTACGTGAACTGTTCATTTCTCTTTGAGATATTACACAATTCAAAATTCAAAACAGAAAATACCGCTGAGCCAGGGCCAAACTTGATGCCTGCGGGCAGGTCAAGTGATTTCTCTCTGTCTTCCCTTCTTTCTTCGTGATTATATGTACCTTGTATGAGTATGGGTCAACTATCAAAAAAACATGCTACATATCTTAATAATTCATATTTGCAAGGAATCACTTTTTATTATATTTTATCACAACGTTACCATTTAAATATGTTATTTATTTTTACGAGTACGATAACCTAATACATTTAAGATCTTTACATACATTTCAGCCAAGGTTCGATTAACATTTACAGGTACGATAAAGTTTCATCTAACGTTTCACTTACATTTACGGGGACTATAACTACGACAGCGTTTAATCTAGTTTGATTTACATTAAAAAGTATAATAACGTTTCATCTAATTTACAAGGTTGACATTTTTTAACCTGAGATATGCTTTACAAGTACGAAAACGTTTAACGTGTGATTTATTTTTACAATTACGGTGACCTAAAGTCTAAGGGTCTTTTTATATTACACAAGTACGAAAACCTCGAATCTAAAAGATGATTTGCGTTTACAGGTACAATACCGTTTAATCTAAAATATACTTAACATATACAAGTACGAAAATGTATAATCTAAGAGATAATTTGCGTTTACAAGTACAATACCGTTTAATCTAAAATATGCTCAACATTTACAAGTACGAAAACCTTGAATCTAAGAGATGATTTGCGTTAATAAGAACAATACCGTTTAATCTAGGATATGCTTAACATTTACAAGTACGAAAACTTTGAATCTAAGAGATGATTTGCGTTTACAAGATAATACCGTTTAATCTAGGGTATGCTCAACATTTACAAGTACAAAAACCTTAAATCTAATGGATGACTTGCATTTACTTAGTACGATAACGGTTAATTTAAGGTGCGATTTCTATTTACAATTACGGTGGCGTTAAATGGAAGGGTCTTTCTACATTAGACAAGTTTGATAACTTAAATCTAACCTCTAATTTATTTGTAAAACTGTTTAATATAAAGGTTTTAATTGATAGATTTTAAGTATGTTAACTCTCAACATATGTTAATTATTTAAATTTCGTGTAAGTTATGATTAATTATTGGAAGTTAC
Organism: Panopea generosa; assembly: GCA_029582155.1. Lineage (NCBI taxonomy): Eukaryota > Metazoa > Mollusca > Bivalvia > Adapedonta > Hiatellidae > Panopea > Panopea generosa. Next base: position 27,373,410 of record CM055894.1, on the reverse strand, counting down.
AAGTACGATTATGCTTAATATAACGTTTTGACCTAGCTAGCCTTATTCGACCCATGTCCTTCGATGATAATGATCTTGAGACAGCGCCTTAGACATCCAGACCACGGAGGATCAATTAGCTAAACATTTTGCTTAGTAAACACACTTTAAATAGAACTAACTTTAAGGTAACCTGGCAAGAGTATCTCCATATATCAGGATAAACTCGCCTGTGTGCGGTACCTTACCTGTAAGTTTTTGGAGATAACCGTTAAGAACCATATCAAGTTTTTTGACGTCACGACAGCACACTACCGGTACATCCTTCTTACTGAGATCATACGTCTTTACTTCTGCTACAGACGCCAATATTGGAAATATCATTGGTAGCACGTAAATCCTGGATGATTACACTAATGATATACATATCCGCTAAAAGTCTGCAAAACGTAACAATATTAATGCTACATATTTTTTATCGATATCCGCTTAAAGTAACCATTCCAGTGCAAAACTGATCGATTCCGTTAAAAGTAACACGTTCAGAGCACAGGGTACATATTTTGCTTAAAGTGATATTTTAATGTTTAAGGTACAATTTCAACACTAGAACAACCAATTTCCGCTAAAAGTAGCAATTTAACGCAAAAAACAATTTCGCGGCAAACGGTACATGGTTCAGTAGAAAGCAACTCTGTAACGCCAAAACTAACAAATAATTTTATACGTAAACTCACTTTTGTTCTTTGTTATATATAAAATTAGGTCTAATATTTTAATGGTAAAACAAGAATTCCACACAGAATATTTTTTTAAGTGTTTATTTTTATAGCTGGAATGTATACCCACATAAAAATGCACAATAACTGGTAGGATGACCAGCTTGTTTTTTTAAAGAGGGTGCAGTGACACCCTGAGATTTTTGAAAATGCTCATAACAACATGTACATGCATATGTTGAAATTCTATAAAAGTCAGTTTTTAACACCAGTGATGTCTTATTGTAGTATATGCTATGCCAACCTTTGCTCTACTCATCTGCAGCAAAAAATCACAACCACTATGAACCATTTGGAAATATTTCAAAACCAAATTATACAGTCTTTTTTGTAAGCGTGAAACGCCTGCTACCGCGGGGAAAAATGGGCGTAGCTGTGTAGGGAGACGTTAACAAACACTTAGTAACATTTATAGTTGGTAGTGATCAGCTTCTAGATAGTGCATTTGTTATATTAACTAATTTAAAAGAAGCTCATCTGGTTGGTATCAATCGCGTTCGCTATTGCCTAAAGTGTAATTGGGAATCGTACGCGTTTTTGCATAATACGTAATACGTAATATATACATGTAATATTTAATGCTATAATTGTCAGACCTATCAACATTGATCTATACGTTTTATCAACTAGACTAAGTTAAGCGGGGCAAAGTGTATTAAATAGAGTGATGGCCGCTTACGCCAGAGATTGCGGGTTAGATCCAAAGCTCGACCTCTCATAAAACAACACTCAGTACTGGTTCTACCCAGAAAACAGAATCGAGAGCGGTTTATATAAGCTCTGAGCTTTCATCGCTAAAATAAGTTGGTATAAACGAACTAGACTAAGTTAATAATGACCTGCGATATGAAGGCAACAGAGTGTCTGCCGACGGCCTTGCCATAAGCTCCGAACATCTTCCTTTGTGTTACGGGTTCTGGTGTTGGGATAGATGCATCGGGCATTCCTGTAATGAATACAGATTCTATATAGTCACTCCCGTATAATTCATATAAGTTTTTCGTCAATATCAGCAAACTAATATTGTAGTAAACACATTCGGCATTGTTTTGTAGTTTCAGCAGACTTTACTCTATGGGGACACAGTTTGTTCTCTCTTGAAACAAACACACAGTATTCAGTGTGCCATTACTGTTGTTTGAAACTTAAATCACAATCATGTGCATTGTTGTTTATAATTTGTTTTTCTAAAAAAAAGCAGGTCAGACATATTTCAATCCTACCCTTTCTTCAGTTATACTTTGCTTGCCAACACAAATGAGCAAAGAGTAAAACAGTTTACATGTTTTGAGAACCAATTTAAAGAAGGTCTTCCAACTTCGTGGCATTTTTAGAATATTAATATAATACATGTTTGTCAAGACACGTCGCAATAAAAGGTAACAACTACCTAAAAAAACAACACAGCACAGACACAACTACATGTAATCATAATTAGGGCACAACTAGAGAATGACTGTTTCGATACAAATACGCAATGCACATTATTTCAACCAACACATTCCTCAAAATAGATACATTAAACATAACTGAAAAATTTAGCATTGCACCACAACTTTAACGTATGTTTGGTGTGCCTTCCATAATTGAGCGTTTTCACTGAACTGCATCATATTTTATATAGCGAATACTTCCTCTTCATTACTATGACATTTCATACCGTTTTATTGGCTGCATCTATACAAATAACATATGGCTATATTTGATATTTGAAATTGTGTTTATTTCGTATTTTACTTGAACATAGTGATGTTTGATTGATATTTTGTATACTACTTGCATAATTAAAGATGTCGTATGGTTAAGTATAGAACTACAAAGATGGATTGATTGATTGGATATTGAGCGTCATTGTTATGCCATCGAGAGCTAACAGGCGATCAGTTAACATGACAACTGTTTTCTGGGATCCTGAAAGATTGACAAGTACTCGAACACAACCATCTCCGCAAGTAACTGATAACCATCCCACTTGAATCAGCGTTGAGAGACAGTTGATAATGAGACACAATGTCGTATATCAATCATCACGGAGATTGCAGCCGGACGGGGATTCGAATTCACGACCCCTGGATAGATAGTCAGACGCTTAACCGACGACCCGGACCCGGCTACATAGATGGAAGGAAACGAGATGAAATGATTAACGTAATAAAGAAGCTCAAATGACCACATTACATCAAAGCCGGGCTCAGTTTATTCAGTCGGTAACCCAACAGTCAGTCACAAGTTCGAATCTCCACCCGACAACAGTCTCCGTGATGAATGATATAAAACATTGTGTAGCATTGTCATTCATCTCTAACCACTGATTTTAGTGGGAAGGCTATCAGTTACTTGCGAAGATGGGTGTGCTGTAGTACTGGTTCACCTTTCAGGATCCCAAACAGAGCGGTTAAATTAACTGATCGTCTGTAAACGTTCGATGGCATAAAACGACGCTAGATATTCAAACAAACAAAAACAAATTCAACCTTAAAAAACACATTGAAACTGTGCGAGACAAAAACATGTAAACACTTATATTTTATCTTAAAATGTAGATTCCATTATCATTAAATAACATGTCTGCTGCATAGATCTTTCGTTGTAATTTTTCATTTTATTCTAACATCAATTAAACCTAGTTAATCCGACTTCTAACTATCAATCTGCCTCCTTTTCGACCATTTTCGATTAAAGTAACACGTGAATGAAAGTCTGACCTTTGAACTAACCAGAACTAATAGTAGTTTTATATCATAATTCTTAGGAGGACTAAGGATGTAAACATTAAAACAGGCAGTCCAAAATCTAACTAAACATCTAAGCTTGAGATCTTTCTCAACTCAACTTATTAAAATGTTATCAATTCAGTGACATTGACCATGTTACATGTTACCATTAATCGATGAATAAAGATTTGTCAAGGCTTCAATTATGTGTCATTTGATGTACAATGAGTTCAAATAGTAATTTATAAAAAATGATAGTGGTAGAGCGTCCGCCTCGCATGCGGAAGGTCGTGGGTTCGATCCCCGACCGGGTCATACCAAATACTTTAAAAATGGTACTAGAAGCTTCCTTGCTTGACACTCAGCATTTAAAGGACAGTTCTAGGTCTGGTCGGCCCGGTGTCAGTATAATGTGACTGGGTGGGGTATCATACCATGTGCCTGCGGCATGATACTCCAGTGTGACAGCGCTCAGAATACTGTTTCAAGTAGACAGCGTCGCGATATGACTGAACAAGTGTTGAAAGCGACGCTAAACACCATACAACACCAACAACAACAACATAAAAAATGAAATTTTTTAGTTTTGAGTAAAATTCAAGTAAGATATTTTTTAGTTAAACCGGGCCCCGGGATACCAGCTTACCCATCTGGCTCCACGCGATCTGTCCTCCTTTGATTATGATATCTGGTTTGGCTCCAAAGAAAGCTGGTTTCCAAATAACCAAGTCCGCAAGCTTCTTTGTCTGTAATGCATGAAATGAGTCAAGTTTGATAACCTTATCATGCACGTGTAATGAAAATCTCATTGATGAGAAAAATGCACGACATTGTCCCATTAAACATTTAAAGCCCCAACTGCCATATAAAAGCTGCACGGTATCTCTGTGGTAGATTTGATATCAGTGCATGACTCAAATCAGAGAATCCTTTTTCAAAATTCACAGTCATCAATGCATTGTTTTTGTAATCTGCGGAATGGTAGTATGGTACCATGAGGAGGGTAAAACGTACTATCTAAGAAGTACCATGGCAACAAAGACATTGTTGGTTTGACTTTACGCTGCGATTTTTTTAAATGTGTTTACTTTTATTTGGATGCTTGACTCGAATTTTGACAACGACGCTTTTTACCATGCTTTTTTTTCTATTTCAATGTCCTACATTAGTTAACACATATAATTTTCTAATAAATAAAAAACAATATTTCTCTCAAAATTTCGAAATTATCGGTGACCGTTGATTTTGTGTGCTCCCGCCATTTTGATCACGTCAATATATAGTTCTAAGCGATTTACCACTCAGTTAGTAATAAGCTGTATGCCTATTAGGAAGTACTAAGCTGTTGTCACTCAAGCAGTACTAAGCTGTTTCCTAATCAAGCAGTACTAAGCTGTTTGCCACTCAAGCAGTACTAAACTGTTTGCAACCCAGTACTAAACTGTTTTCCACTCAGGCAGTACTAACATGCTTACCACTCATGCAGTACTAAGCAATTTGCCACCCAGTATTAAGCTGTTTGCCACTCAGGCAGTACTAAGCTGTTTCCCAATCAAGCAGTACTAAGCTGTTTCCCAAATCAAGCAGTACTAAGCTGTTTGCCACTCAGGCAGTACTAAGCCATTTGTCACTCAGGCAGTACTAAGCTGTGTGCCACTCATGCAGTACTAAGCTGTTTCCCAATCAAGCAGTTCTAAGCTGTTTGCCACTCAGGCAGTACAAAGCTGTTTGCCACTCAGGCAGTACTAAGCTGTTTGCCACTCAAGCAGTACCAAGCAATTTGCCACTCTGAACTAAGCTGTCTGACACTCAGTCGGTACTAAGCTGTTTGCCGCTCATTTAGTACTAAGATATTTGCCACTCAGTCAGTACTAGGCGTTTTTGATAAAAATAGTTTCTTTTTGTCCAAAAATGTTGTATATGAGAACAGTCCCAAAATAAATGTTGTACTTTTTCTACATGCATATTGCAGAATTGACATAAACTTAAGTTTACATTTGTGAAAGAACTTATTTGTGGATATAAATCTCGAATAAATAGTACATGTAATCGGTGATATAAAGATTTTTTTTTCAGTTCAGATTTTCATTGGAGTCATTCCATTTTTGTTGAGCTTTATTTGTAACATTGGTAGTTGTTTTCGAAATGCATGTCTCAAACATAATTTTATTTAGTTTCAGTACCTTTAAAATCCTGCTAATGAAAAAAGTTCTGTCGTTGTTGTATGTTTCCTGTTTAAGTTTTTTCTTCCAAGAGTTCGGTATAGAAGCAATTATTGAGTGGTATTTTAAGAAATCTGAATTATTTAGGTTCTAAAGTTGTTTTATCGCATTCAAATTATAAAAGTTCCTATTGTTGTAATCATAAGTTGTTGCCTTTATCTAGCTATTCTCTATGAAATATTGTTTGATGATTATTTGGTTTAAATGAGTTATTCAATATGATTTCATCTGTGATGTTTGTTACTTCCGAATTAAATTTACCTTTGCCAAATATTGTAAAACATCCCTTAAGAAATATTTTTGAATTTATTAGTTATATCTTTATATGCTATGTTTGATTGTAATACGTATTACCCCACCAAATTTGTTAATTTCATTTATATGATTATCTTTCCAGATTCCGGTATTTTCTTCGTTAAAAATATTTTGAACCAACTTGCTTTTATTGAGTAAATATATTCATTAAAATCTATCATTTTTAATCCTCATCTTTATAGCCTTTTTTATTGTGTGTCTTGCTATTTTATCTGGTTTATTGTCCCATAAGATTGAATAAAGTTGTTTAGTGATTTCAGTTATTATGTGATCCGGTGGGTGTTCTAGTTCTGTCAATGGGTATGTTATTTTTGACAGGGCAATGTTTTTATGACTGTTATTTTTCCTAATAATGATAAATTATGTTTGTTCAATTTTGTAAGACACGAAAACCTTTGGTTTAACCCTTTACTACATAGATACACGTTTTCAAGCAACAATCACAGAAGGCCTGAACACTTCCTGCACTGTTTTCCACTCTGTCAGTTAATATAAACATAATTCACCCAGTAATTAAAAAGCCTTCAATATAAGGTCTTCAAATGTGTCTATATTAGAGGTGTCCAAAGGCGTCTATATGAAGTAAAGGGTTAATTTAGTTTTAAGATTGAATTCTACTCTTCTGGCTTTATTATTTGTGAAGATGATTCCTAAAGTGGCTGCTTCATTAGATGTCCATGTGATTTTTTTTCATTCTGGATAAATTTTGACCTTCTCTTTGCTATATGAAAAATATCGAATAAACATAATTTATTATGATTGCATACACACTTGTTGTGCTACCGCAATAGTATTGCCATACTGAACATATTGAATTGAATAATACTAAATGACCAATAAATTACGTTTAGATTTGGATGCCTTCTCAAGAAATATCAAACGTAAACCATGTTTACAATTTGATCATTGTTCGGTTGTTCAAACTTAAAGTTGTCTAAAATCTATTGCGAAACATATAATTAAAAATAGATCACAGAAACACACATTTTGCAATTCACAGTTTAATGGAAAACCCAATTGAGTATAAAATGCAATAGAATGAAATTGAAAACACCACGGATAGTTAGCGTGATAATGTCATTTAACGTGCATTGGTACTTCTTGAAATGTTCTGCTATAGTTTAATAGAATATGACTGCTAAAGTTTAAACTTATAACTGAAATTATCATACCTTTATAGTGACGTTAACGTCCGGAGTGCCCTTTGTCGTAACGTTACACGTGTGTTCTATGCTGCCTTCAACTACTTCAGTATTTAGAATTGGGGAGGGGGGTGGGGGTAGCTTGGGGGAACTGTAAATGTTATGAATGTATATCATTAGCAGTAAATTTTAATGACAAGTTTGTTTTAGCATGCTAGTAATACAAGTTTGTCCACCTGAGAACGATAATTAACAAATAACGCTAAAAGCCAGCGTGGGACTATCATAAAACAAAACGAGCGCGGAAAACGTAAACAAACCCGATTTCAAACATTTTATGAATGAGCGAATATATATGCAATCTGATGTTTGAAATCTATTTACAATTAAAAATATAAAACAGTTAAACATATACATGTGCTTGGCAACTTAAAAAAACATATTAAATCCGTATAATATAGACGGGTATCTTGAAAATAGAAATAACAATTACATTGATAATTGGAATGATTATAAGCCTTTTATATCTTAATATAACCCTCAAACATTGTGCATATTATTCTTTTACCCTTAATAAAGACACATTTGTTTAATTTATTTTATTTGTTACGGCACTTAAATATATCAGTTCCCAACACATATTCACAGTGTATTTTTTTCTTGTCTTTAATCTAGTATAACAATTTACGGTTCATTATCGCGATTAAAACCTTAAAAAGAAGACTAAATTCATTATTTTAAAGACCTTATTTATCTTTGTTTAATGATAAATGTACCGTTCAGAAAAAATCGATGCACAAATATTTGATGAAAATCTGTTTTTGTGAATTATCCAAACTCAATTTGGTATATATTTTGTTTAAAATAGTCTGTACATTATTATAAGTGCAATTCATTTTAATAATATTGTATGTTCTCTTTAAACATTTTGAGTTAAACACGTATTTGTGATATATTGTCTATTTTAATGCATATCCTGCCAGTGGTTTGTCAATTCTCATATGTATATATTGTTTTATTTTTGATAGCCTTTAAGACACTGTCTCTAGATTTATTAAACATCTCTCATCTTGATATTTATTTTTAGTTCAATAGTTTGAAATGCTGTAACCTCATTCATATTAATTAAACAATGTTATCCTTTACTAATAAGATTATATGTGTAATTGTGTGTCGTGATTAAATATATAATGAGTTCAAGTAATCATTTAGATATATTGAGATTTTTTAGTTGGGTAAGATCTCCATTTGAGAGTTTTTACTGAATTATTGAAACCGGTCTCAGTGCCCTTGTTGGCATAGTATACATTATTAGGAATGAATGTGCACTGCTTAATACTCAATCAAAGCCTCAAACACCTAATAGTTATGAGCAATTACTATATGTACATATAATGGGCATGGTATGCATATACACCAACATGTCAGGTTCGTTTTCTGATCATTTGTTACTTAAATTCATAATTTCACGTTACTGACAATAGCAGATATATTACCTATATTTACAGCATATTGAAAATGATATAAATCATTTGTCAAAGAAACAATGCAAGACATATCGGTTTATACATACGTCAATAACATTGTTGTTAATATCAAAGTTTAACATCTGAAAAATCATATTCAACAAAACCAGAAACAAATGTAGGTTTTATTTACAATTTAAAGTTTAGATAATTGCTCTTATTAGCCACTTGAACTTGGTTATAGTCATAAAATAGTACGTTTTTCAGGATTACAGTGATGATGCGATAATAAATAAGATATATTATTATTGTAAATAATTGAGCGTGTGTGGATAATCAGCCGTCCTTGCTGGTAGTTAGTTGTCAGAATTTACAATATTTGTTTTATGTCCACGGTGTGAGTGGATAGTTGCCCATCTTTTGCTTTTGGAATGTTTGATATAATTACAGAAATGTATTATTGAAATTTCTAACTAGTTATGTTATGTAAGCATTTTAGTTAAATAGTCATGTATATAACATGCTAAGCACATTATAATATATATTATTTAATCGATTATATATTAAATTACAGTCATTTTATGGTACAATAAAATGACATGTTTGCATAACGTGGTATTTGTTCCTCTTTTGATTCCCATTTGCAAAACAATCTGCATATTGATGTGACTGGATACTTAAGAGGGCTGCATTAAGCAAGCAGAAATATAATTTTAGATGATCAAATATATTTAAACATTGACTGAAAATAATCATTATCGTGAAAAAAAATAAGGATAATTAGTGAGTCTATCTATAAAGACATACTACATAACACTAGCAACAAATGTCGTTTACCTAAAATGCTAAGCATGGCTTTACTTGAAGATGCCAAATTTGGTGATCCAGGCTGATACGTAATATGGCAGGAATATTCACCAGAATCGTTAGTTTGTACTCCTTTAATAACAATTGCTCCATCACCGCCGTTTTCAGCATTAGTAACATCAGCACTAAGTGTAGGGGTACCTGAGTCAGACTTGCTCATGATTGTTGTGACATTTTTCTTCCATTGTACTGTACCTACTGAAGCATAATTTGTAATGTTCCACGATAATATAACATTGTTACTCTCGCAGTCTGAAACTGTACCCGGCGTAGCTGTAAAACGCACAATCTGTAAAATCATTATCGAAAGATATGCAAAATTAAAGATAACTTAACCTTACACGCGAAAGTGTATTGAAGAAAATTGTCATACAGCATCAATATATATATATACATATATATATATATACATATATATTGAACTTTTTCAATTTATAAAACATTACAGTTAATATCACACTTTTTTATTAAAAAAACCACGTTGTTCCAACCTGATTAGGTAACCCGCACTTAGGCATGTTCTACAATCAGAGTTGATATAAGTGTACAGATTATTCATAATTAACGCCAGATGACAAAATAACTATTGTAAAAACGCCGCGACTACCTTAAGATAGAACAATACTTTAAAAAACAATGGCGACTTCTTAATATTTATGTGATGTTTTCGTGACGTATCAATATGGCAGCTCCCACAGTCAATTCTAGGTAACCATTATTAACCATAAAGATGTTTGAAGTTTGTTAAGCTAGTTGTAACATTATGGCATACAAAAAAATTCAACCATGTTCATCAATTGACATAATTAGTAACATTGAGGTCTTTAGTGTAAACCTATATGAAATCATATTGAAGCTAAAATATTATTATGAATTGTGAACATTATGGCATTAATACAAAATTATTTTGTTAACAAATTGGAATATTTAAGTACTAACCTTGATGCCATCTACAATTTAATTCATGTGCCTGTTGAACCATTGTGCTCACCTACTATATCTGGAATACTTGCATAGCTGCCATAGTCTATGTGCCTGTGTACAGCTGTGATCCATATTGTCCATTGTTCAATACCAGGTACTTAAATGCAATTTGTGTAGGCCTCATATCAGTGTTTTGGAACCATTGTGCTGTCCTCTACTACATCTGGAATCTTTGTATAGCTGTCATAATGTATGTGCCTATATACAGCTGTGTTGGTCCCTATTGTCCATGGTTCAGTACCAGGTCCATGAATGCAACTTGTGTATGCCTCATATTAGTTTGTGCCAATCTTAACTCATATTGAAGTCAAATTATACTATGGAATTTGAACATCGGCAAGTTTACAAATTAATATTATTATTTAGTTTTAGGTACTAACCTTGCCCATTAATGCAATTGTTTAAGCCTCATACCTGTATGTGACAATACAATAGCATATTGAAATCAGTTTGCATATGAGATCTGAACATTATGGCATAATAACAAATAAGTTTTACAAATTAAGATCAGTACTCACCTTGATACCATGAACAACTGATCTAATGTGCTTCTTATATGTAGTGCCAATGCAATAGCATATTGAAATCAGCTTGTATATAAGATCTGAACATTATGGCATGTTTACAAATCAGTACAAGATCAGTACTCACTTTGAATGAACAGTTGAACTAATTTGCTTCTAATATACACAGCTCTGCTCGTCCCACTTGTCCATGGGTCGGTACCAGGCATATGAATGCACTTAGTGTAGGCCTGATATCAGTGTGTGCCAGTACTAAGTCATAATGAAGTCAAATTGTATTATGAAATGTAATCATCTGGCAAAATTAATGTTATTTACAAATTGAATTACTCACCTTGAATATGAATGCAACTGTCTAGTCCTCATGTATGTGCCTATCCAATATCATAATGAAGTCAGTTTGTATATCAGATCTGAACATTATAGTATGATTATTAATATGATTTACAATCAGTATGTGCCTATTCAATATCATATTGAAGTCAGTTTGTATATGAGATCTGAACATTATGGTATGATTTCAAACATGAATTACAATTCAGTATGTGTCTACCCAATATCATATTGAAGTCGGTTTGAATATGAGCTCTGAACAGTTTGTCATGATTACAAATATGATTTACAATCAGTATATGCCTGTTGGAGTCAGTTTGTATATGAGATCTGAACATTATGGCATGATTACAAATATGATTTCAATCAGTATGTGCCTGTTGAAGTCAGTTTGTATATGAGATCTGAACATTATGGCATGATTACAAATATGACTTAACATCAGAATGCACCTATTGAAATCAGTTTGTATATGAGATATGAACATTATGATATGATTACAAATATTATTTACAATCAGTAGGTGCCTATCCAATATCATATTGAAGTCAGTTTGCATATGAGATCTGAACATTCTGGTATGTTTTCAAACATGACTTACAATTCAGTATGTGTCTATCCAATATCATATTGAAGTCAGTTTGAATATGAGCTCTGAACAGTTTGTCATGATTACAAATATGATTTACAATCAGTATATGCCTGTTGAAGTCAGTTTGTATATGAGATCTGAACATCATGGCATAATTACAAACATGGTTTACATATTAAGATTAGTAATCACCTTGATGCCATTTATAGTTGAATTTATGTGCATTTTATGTGGACATAATGGCAAGACTACAAAGAGTATTAACAAAGCTTACCAATTGGAATCTCTGTATAGCTGTCATACTGTATGTGTCTATATACAGCTGAGTTAATTCATATTGCCCATGTTTCAGCACCATACACATAAATGCAATTATGTAGGCCTCATATCGGTGTGTGCCAATATTAAGTACTCACCTTGATGTCATATACAATTGAACTCATGTGCATGTTGAACCATTTAACTCTCAGTATCTACATCTTACATATAAACATAGCTGTTACTGTGTGTATGCCTTTGTACTTATGTGTTGGTCCCACTTATGGTTCTGTATCAGGCACAAGAATCCGACTGTGTAGGTCTCATATGTGTCTACCATAGGATATATTGCAGACATATTGCACTATGAAAGTGAACATTATGGCATGATTACAATTATGATCTATAAATTCGCATTAGTACTCACCTTGATGCCATCTACAGATGAATCCATGTGCCTATGGAACCATTGAGATGACCGCTGCTACATATGAAATCTTCGCCCAGCTGTTATCATGTATACGTCTATGAATAGCTTTTTTGTATCACTTTTATATGGTTCAGCACCTGTCACATGAATGACTTTGTCCATACATCAATAAGAATGTGCCCATGCAAAGTCATTAATGGTATTATGAACTGCTTACGTCATAATACATATTTTGTATATAAAATACAAGCATCATGCATTTGATGACTAAATTTTGTATCTCACCTAACAGGAATTGTAATTGTGTGAGCCTCATATCTGTATGTTACCTTCTACATTACAGCATGAGCTGTTAAAATATTTGCATGAATACAAATATTAATAATTAAAAATGAACATGAATATTCACCTTAGACTACAACTGCATTCATGCGCATTAAGAACCATAACACAGCTCCCGCTAAACTTGCTGCATCGTGTTAATCCAAATTCCCAAGCACATATTTTAGTATCACATACACACGTACAGCAATCAGCATTACATCAACACTAATCTTAATAATAAATTAGCATCATTATTCTACTCACGAAAAACACAAACAGCAACACATAGCTTGTTTCATTCCAAATGCAGCTCACATACGATGGTCTTGATGGAATAAACTCGAGGCACGGTTACACTGCCCTTCAATATAAAAACCAGTCTATGTTACACTGCCCTTCAATATATCTAATTCTTACTGCTGCATGTTAATCCAAATCCCCAAGCACATATTATAATTTTAATATCACACACACGCGTAGAGCAACTAGCTTTACATAAACACTAGTTTTAATAAATTAGCACCATTATTCAACTCGTAAATAATACAAACATAAACACATTGCTTGTTTTCACTCTAAACGCAGCTTACATCGGATGGTCTTGATGGAATAAATACCAATCTATGCTACATTGAGTACCTGAGTAATTCCATTCAGAATACCCGGCATTGATTTTATAAAACAACACATAAAATACTGTTTAATTTGCTCCACAAATCTAGGTGCTCTTACATTTCAATACACCTAACTTCGACTTACTAAATTGCAAGAGATAGAATTTCACCTTGTTTGTTTATATTTCAACATTATCGTAATTTAATCACATTATACTCCACCCATTCTACCAAATAATTCTCGAATCATCAATATGTATGTCCATTATTTCTGCTATGTTTTCTCATAACATTTACTTTCCTCTATGCATTACTCCTTCACATCCTATACATTCATATTTCCTTTATATCTGTTTACAGAGCGAGAGTGGATCTTTTTGGTCACTATCAAATCAAGCAAAAAGGGTTTAAACCGATGAACAATTTCGATTTGATTATTTGGCTATCCGTTTTACTTATTCTGTCCGGTGACATCCACGAAAATCCCGGTCCAGCTTCATCTAGTACATCAGATTTGAGTTCCGGCTCTTCATCCATTTTGTTTTCCGGATCATTTGACATTTCAGAACTTATTTCTAGCCATCTCTCATTTGTTCATTATAATGTTCAAGGCTTTGCCCCAAAGATACACCAACTGTGTTGATGTATTGGCTTTCACGGAAACCTGGTTGAATAACAATACACGTACATCGGATCTTGCATTTTCCAACTACCAAACACCCATCCGTAAGGATCGCTCGACTAACAGATATGGCGGTGTCCTAGTCTATGTTAAGGATACGATCACTGCTCGCCGAAGACAAGACTTAGAGTTAAACGACATTGAATGTATGTGCATGGTTAGAATTGAAAGTGAAACATAAACCTATTCTGTTGAATGTTTTCTACCGTCCACCGAATGTCAATGATGCTGTCCTTTCGTGTATACAGGATTCCAGAACCCTAGCTGTAGATACTCAAATTAAAGACATAGTGGTTACTGGTAATTTTAATCTCGGTTGTCGCAAACCTGCATCTCGAATGTAAATTGATAACATCTGACTGCAATTAGGCATTTCCCAACTAATTTCAGATCCAACCAATTTCACCGAATCTTCCCAGTCCATTATCGACCTATTCTTTGTATCCTGTCCCAATCTGATATCCATTTGTGGTGTTGGTGAACCCTTCCTTGAACAAAATATTCGCTATCATTGTCCAGTATTCTGTTGTATAAGATACCCTAAACCCCTACACACACCCTTCGAGCGAAATGTCTGGAAATTTTCTGAAGCCAATTTTGATATGTTGCGTACCAATGCATCCGAGTTTGATTGAGAAATTTGTTTTAACGCTGATATTGATGTATATTCTTCTAGCCTCACTGCAGCTTTACTTTCTTTATGTGATGAGTGTATTCTTACAAAACTGTCATAGTACGACCCACCGACCCACCTTGGATGCACAACAGAATTAGAACCCATATTCGAAGAAGAAAATAAGCATATATCAAAGCACGCAAAACAAACAACCCAAACCTTTGAAATACATACATCACCATACGCAACAAAACAGACTCACTCGTACGCAATGCCAAACATTAACACAAAACCAAAATGGCCAATTACTAAAGCACCATCTGTCACAACACAACTCGTCCGACTACTGGAAACTTCTAAATGGCTTCATTAATCCCAATTCCTCTACAACAAGCATCACAACAACAACACATACGAAACAAACACAGAAAAGCAGACATACTTAACTATTTATTTCAAGCACAAACACTCCTAGATGACACGTGTAAAGGCCTCCCAAACCTTCCCATCAGCGATCAAGGTCCTAAACTCTCCAACATTAACATCCAGCCTAAAGAGGTAGCTGACGCCCTAAAAATTCTTAAATCACGGAAAGCCACCGGTCCCAATACCATCAATAACATAGTGCTCAAAGAACTCTCAAACGAATTATCCCGACCTCTCTGTGATCTCTTCAACTTCTCCGTAAGTCTATCCAAAGTTCCCCGTCAATAGAAACTAGCCCACGTCTGTGCAATCTACGAGAAGAAAGACCCTCACGATGTTAGCAACTACAGGCCAATCTCCCTACTCAGTGCAATCAGTAAAGTCCTCGAAAGAATATCCACAAACATTTGTTTAACTACTTCCATGGCAACAACTTCATCTCTTCTTTTCAGTCTGGCTTCGTTCCCAAGGACTCTACTGTCAATCAGCTTACATATATTTACCATACCTTTTGCAAGGCTCTAGATGATGGTAAAGAGGTTCGAGCTGTCTTTTGTGATATATCTAAAGCTTTCGACCGACTGTGGCATAAGGGACTCTTTTTCAAACTTGAACGCAGTGGTATCTCTGCCATTCTTCCCCTTTGGTTTAAGGATTATTTAGCTGGCAAAGCACAATGTGTAGTACTTTCCGGGTCCATATATTACACGGTTTCAATATCGGCTGGTGTTCCGCAAGGCTCAATTCTTGGTCCATTATTATTTCTTGTTTATATCAATGATATTGTTTCTGAAATAGGCTCTGCGATTCGCCTCTTTGCTGACGACACAACCCTTTATGTTATTGTCGATAATCCTCAACATGCCGTTTAAATTCTGACCTACAAACAATCAATAACTGGACTTCAACCTGGCTAGTATATTTTAATCCTACTAAAACTGAATCTCTACTTATTTCTCGCAATCATGTCAAACCCAAGAACCCGCCCCTATTCATGAACTCTATTCCAATACAGGACGCTGACAATCACAAACACCTTGGAATAATTCTATATAACGATGGTACATAGCACAAACACATTCAAGAAATCACCTAAAAAGCTTGGAATCGAGTCAACAATCTGCGCTCTCTCAAATTCACTCTTGATCGTCGGTCGCTGAAGAAGAAGACCTCGAAAAAATCCAAATCGAAGCAGATAGAATCATAACGGGAGCATCAAGCCTGGTTTCACTTAATAACGGATACAAAGAATCCGATCTTGAGCCTTTGAAGTCCCGCAGACGAAAACACAAATTGATCCACTTCTATAAAATGCTCAACAGTCCCTCTACCCCTTCCTACTTATCCAATATGATCCCCATGACAGTAGGTAATGTTGCAACCTATGGCCTACGGAATTGTGGCCACATTAGGAACGTTTCCTTCAATACCCAACACTTCTCTGCATCTTTCCTCCCCTCCACTATATCAGAATGGAACAAACTACCCCCTGTCACCTGGTCTGCTGCTTCCGTCTTGTCTTTCAAGCACGATCTAAATTCTAACAAGATTCTAACAAAATTTTATTACGATGGTAGAAGAGATTTGGCAATTCAGCATGCGCGATTACGGATGCACTGCAGTTCCTTGAAAGAGCACCAGTTTTCCAAAAACATTGTAGAAAGCCCTACCTGTGTCAGTGCAGAAATTGAAGATACGTATCACGGTTTTTTCACATGCCCCTTATATCAACGCCAAAGAACTATACTCCATAACATCCTTTGTCCTATTACTCGTCTAGACCTAAACACACTACTGTTCGGCAACGACTCTCTATCTGATGATGTCAATCGTAAAATATTTCACCATGTACAAACATACATTTCGAAGCCCAAGCGTTTTATTCATTGAATTGAACTTTCCTTTATTCCATAAGAGTGATCCACAACACCTCAAAAGGCATCCTGTGATCACACCTCTCTTTTCCTGTTTCTGTCTACTTTATCTAGCATTTCCACTTTATTTCTACTCACATATTTTTATTTCTTTTTTAAAATAATTTAAGTTATATACAGCAATTATTGTTCAATGCTAGTATACACAACTCGTCGCAGCCTTTATACATACCAGCTACATTTGTATTCCCAACGATCAAGATACTTGCACATATTTATTATTTTCATCTCAAGTGCTGCTTATAATCCGTTTGTCTTGTAATTAATTTGTTCTCATTGGATTTGTGACACCATTGTATAGCCCTTGCAAGATATTCAGAAGAGAGACTTTGTATAAGCTAGAAATAGCTTTCTTCTCAATTCTGTTGTTATGTATCGCTGTATATTTGAATATATTTATATGTAATTTGTTGAAAACGAATAAATATTTTTTCAACTAAGCTAGTTGTATGAATGCAATACGAGTAATGTTATAATATTTAAGGTTATATCTTAAGCAAACCGTTATAACCTATTAATATATATAATTCATGTATATGCCAACATTACAAATCGGATAACATTTTTATGACCTTGTTATTATTGTAAGTTGTTTTTGGAACAGTTAATTATTCATAATAATAAACTGAACGGAACTATATTTTGGCATACACTACTTGTCAAGAATCATATTTGCTATTCAGATAGAAAATATGTTCAAAATAAGTTCTGAATAGACAGTACTGTTATAAGTATGATAACTGCAATTTGCGTCAAACGGCAAAAAGAACGATAATGTATAATGAACTATCAACAAAATACAGGTGATACGGTCGTTAGCGAATTATGTACATAAATACACGCTTGTCTTGACTACTGAACAATTACATTGATATACCCGTCAACTGTATCTAATGAAGTATTATAAACGTACTCACCAGATCTATTGATTAAAACGATGAACAATAACACAGATATTCTACATAATTCCATGTTTGAATATACACCTCCACTCTTCACGTTGCCAGGAAGGCTAAATGTCCGACACTGTACACTAGTGTAAAATCAATCCAAAATAAGCTGATGTTTCCGATTACGCTTGCAAATATACATACACTTTTCGCTATAATAACAATTGGGTATTTGATCGAAAACGGACATATATGTGATGTTTGTTCTAACACAAAAGTCACCGAAACACTGCAGAAAATGCCTGAATTATAGATAAATGCAATAATTTGTAATGCTGACAATGATAACAGACTTCAGATCATATATATTGATTGAACAATAAAGATGAATAGCTCTATAATAGATGTTAAATAAGTGACTCCTCAAATATGTATGCAAATCATAAATTGTTTTGTGTTATAATTAGATATCATTTGGTTTTAAATGAAGCTATGTTACAATTATTATTTTGTTTGTAATTATTTATTCCAATTTGTTCAAAATAGTAAGTGGTATTGTAAACATAAAGACAAAACAACTTTAACCGTCTAGTTTTTACATTATGTGGCATTTTATAAAGTAGGTGGTAAAATGCAGTGGAATTTGGTGACATAGTGTTTGCTCAACATCATCCACCAATAAACGACGATACTATGGGTATGTTGTATATTGTTTTTAGGCAAGTGTGTTTATTTAAACAATATTGCTTGACATTATTAAATATATCTTGAAAATAGAATGTATTATAAATGAAATATTACGTCACCAAACCCAAAAGAAAGTTACTTGTTTTCCAAACATATATTATGTTATATTATTTTAACCCCATCACTATCACAAAACGCCTCTTATATAAGAGTCAATGTGGTATTTGCAAGGAAAGCGTCCGATTAATGCCATATGTTGTGCAATGCAAACATAGAAGTTTATTTTCACTTCTTTAACGAAAACAAATAGCGTTTAATTATAAATAAAATGTGTGTATGGATATCTTTTCTTACACTCGCCAAAAAAGTCCAGCTGACATTCTTAGTTACTATGTAATTCTTATTATTTTGTCTTTTGTCATAAGTTGTGTATTTATTGGTTTGACTTGGCAATTGATATACAAAACTAAAACTGATAGCTGCAACAATAAAGTTTATTTTGGAGACAGAGCCTGATTTTGCAGGTTTTTGAATTATTGTGTCTAAATTTGGTGTTATGTTTTTTAAACGCGTATGTTTTTTCATAGTTGTTTTCCCAGAAAATACGTTGAGTGAACCATTTCTGTAAAAACAAATACTAAAAACAAGTGCCAGTTGGTGGTGGGTATCGGACCTGCGACCTCTGGATTGACAAACAACTCGCTAACATCTCAACTAACGTGTCCGCAATGTAAACTACGCTACAATGACCTCGCTAACATCTCAACTAACGTGTCTGCAATGTAAACTACGCTACAATGACAATGAATGTCAACACTTGTGATGTCATGAGATGACCAACAAAATGAGCTAAGAAAAAATAATATGACTATTAAAAGCCTATACGGTTATCAGTTTAGTGTACCTTTCAATCAAATTTCGAAACACAAGCACAAGTATTCTTTCTTTACAAAATGATATACATGCTTTATGTTTGGAGCTGTAAATCCAAGTGAATATGTTTTTACTAGAAACGACAAGTATTACCCTAACATAACATTTTGTGATGCAACCGCCAGTAACGTGTATAGCCGCCGAGTGCCAGAATGACATCTTTAATTTTCCTTCTTATGTCGCTAGTAAGACGGTTGGATACGGGCCTGGTGTAAAACAATCTCGGAGTAAAAATAATGCCAGTTCTTGCATAATTACTACTGATTGGTTGAGCTTCTGTAGCTTGCAACCAAGGATGTTAGAGTTTGAAATTGCGGTTGCGCAAAATTTTGGGTTAGGGGCTTTAGAGAGTGCTTAACTTTGTTCATGGTGCATATAATTAAGATATTGCATTGTACGGAATAATGATGTTGGGCAAACATGTATATGATTATACAGAAAACAAACGTCTAAATTATAGTGTACCTGCTTTAATGGATAATTTGTGACTTTTCTCAGTATAATGTCATTTTAATGATCAACATTACTATTGATCAATTCAATTCAAATTCAAATTTATTCAGGTATATAAGATCATTATACAACATATACATCATGACAATAAATTAACAGTAATAAATCAAGACAAAAATAAATAAGTAAAATAAATAAAAATTGTAATCATCTAAAAAGATCTTATAACCTGAAATAATCCATTAAAGCAATAAACGCGCTTAATTCGCGCTTATATTGGTTCACCTAGAGACCAGAGATTCTGTAAGCAGTGTAATTTAAATATTGTCGAAGATAAAATACATTTCATATTTTGTTGCTCTAAATATGATCATTTCCGTGAAAATTTGAATGCAAATATAGTTGAATTATGCGATACAAACCAATCTTATATAAGTAAAATTGGTAAAGTATTTCAAAATAAAAGCTCAATTATTTCTTTCGGAAAATTTATAGAAAGTGCTTTAAAAATTAGGCAAATCTAAACACTTTTTTTGTTTCATTGCACTGACTGATCAATTTTGTTGTTCATTTTATTTTGTTGTTGTTTTGTCTTATATGGTTAACAATGACATGAAATTTTTCATCATTATTTATGTTAAAGTTATTGAAATTTTGATAATATAGTGACTGATAAGCCTTACTAGGCTGGGTATTTCTTTGCAAGTAAGAGCGCTTTTGCAAATGTTAAATGTCTATAATGTATTGTACCTGTCACTTTGATAAATAAAAATATATATTTCCAACGGGGTCCCTTCCCTTAAAATTGTGATCTTTCAAAAAAAATGATATTCATGAAATCGTAAGAATGTAGACATTTGATATAAACTTGTTAAATGTAACAATACGAAAAAAAATAATTATCTTATACCCTGAATAACTGAATAATACATATAAGTGGTTGATAACTGAATAATACAAATAAGTATAAGACAAACGCAGTTTTAGCCGCAAAACCACTAACTACATGTTAAGGAAATATTTTTTTTTTAATAGACAATTTATTTATGAATGGTAACACTATCGTGAATTGTATCACCTTCCCTATATTTATAACAGTCGACAACAAGTGAATAAATCGTGTTTTAGATTTATATTTACTGATCAGTAACTCTAATATAAAAAATACCTGGAAATCATCGTAAAAAATCGAGTCAAATGTATATACTCGAACAATTCCGCAATCCCTCAGAATATGTATGGTCGCTAGATATATGCAAATATACAAATGGATATATTGACAAAACATTTTTGACATATTGTTGGAACATATTTTTCAGATATAAAAAGCCGTTTATGGATACACTGTAATAAAATGTGGTATTGCTACAGTAACGGAAATGATAGAAACACATAATTCTTGTCATTATTTGGTTTGAATAGATAGTTATATTATACTTTTTATAATGGAATTTTGTTAGAATGTTTATTCATTATAGTGTTTGAATGACAACATTCGCCAGGTTATAAGTATGTTTGTGTTTAGGGGGTAGGGGTAACGTTAAGCAATATAAAGTTGAGATCGGTTATTGCAAAAAAATAGCGTGTTAACCTAATACAGAAAGGTGAATACTATCTATTTAGGCATAGTAAATATTGAAATAATAATACTTAATTTCGTTCACCACCACATAGGTTTAGTATTGAAACTGGTATATATTGTAGAAACCGGTTAGAAAAAAAAGAAATACTTTGTCAATTGTGTGCCTCTGGTGATAGTTTTAATATATTGTAATTTTAAAGGTATGAGAAGAAAGTATATACAAATATATCATTAGCAAAATCAATCATTTTTTGTGTATATTAGTTTAGATATTGCAAAGAACAAATATTAATGTTACAACTCATTTATCTTTTATATGCTCAATGATCTGCAGATCAGGACAGGAATATTACTATCTAAAATTGATATCCTGACCTGGCAAAATGGATTTTACTGTTTTTCCTGATGTGAACAAAATGTTTCACAATTTCAAACTGCATAAAGGACATACCTACATAATCATACAACAACAAAAATGGGAATAAGATTTCCTTGTTGCAATTATATAATATAGTATACCATTAAAATGTGTATTTTCCACTAAACTACGCAACTTACAATATAACTATATAATTATAATAGTTGCAACTAGTTAAAACATTTAATTTATTTGACATAACTTTAGGATACTCAGCCAATAATACAAATAAAGCTCTGATTCATGTTATAATATTATCAGCAAAATATTATATTTACTTAAACAAAAGTATAAAAAAATGCGTTTACATAATATAAAATGGAAATATTTTATCGATTAATCTTTCAATCATTTTGATATATTTATGTTGTTAATGTTTGGATGGTGCAAAATATAATTTTATCATATTGCATGTATTGTACTTTTTCACATGTATTGCTGATATCTCTCTTCGCTCTGTGTCTGTCTGCTTCTGTTTTTTTTTCTCTCTCTCTCTCTCTCTCTCTCTCTCTCTCTCTCTCTCTTGCATTACAGTTATAGTTTTATTAGATGACAGCAGTTCTGGTCATTGAAGGCTATATACCTAAAAAACTCAATCATTATGGTAGTAACCTATTTTTTGAAAGTAACATGCAAGAAAAATATATATTTACATGTCAAAAAATATATATTTCTGAATGAAGTTATTAATATTTCCGAATTTCCAAAGTTACATGTATGTTTTTCTGCAATGATTAGTTTGAAAATGTATTCAAATATATGTAAACCAAATATGCTATTAGGGAAAAAAAGGTTTTATAATTTCAATGAATTAAAAGAGTTTTAAATACATTGGAATACACGTATATAGTTCATAAAGTATATGATATAATCATATTATAACAAATATAACTAACAAATGGAAATAATGATTAAAACACGAACGAATCGGTACCCAAGAGTGTTTCAAACACTACTGGTTTGCTTATTGATCATATAGATTACATAACTGCATATAAAAAAATTATACAATTACAATTATCAATAAAAAATGATGCACATACTTTCTTACTCCAAAATGACAATTAATATGTACAATACATACGATCGATTTCTAATATAATCATTACATTATTTATTGCATATTTCAATATTTCTTAACGTCTTTATAACAAATATATTTTTATTTCTACTACTAATACATTTCAATCACTTGTGTCAAATTCTGGTTATACTATTGAAGTGTTATGGTCTCGTCTATTTCATATACATTTTGAACAATTGACCCGACACAATAAGAAATGACTTTGATCCAATAATCGTTCGATATTGTTTCAAGCCCCGCCTTTATTCTTTGTAGCGTACATTCTACGTTATATTCAGCTGTAGGTTAACATAAATGTTTCTATCTTCATTGTACGGCAGTACATCTGGAAAAAAGGAACAAAATCACGTTAGATATTCAATAAGCCAGCCGCTAAGAGTAATTTTATGTAATATTATGAAGACATCATTATTTGCAAAAACATAGTGTGGTTATTATAAGTAGTACTTGTTGTCGGTGTTTTATTTTACTAGACTTAGTTATCTGTTCATTCATTTGTAAGATATA
This sequence comes from Panopea generosa, assembly GCA_029582155.1. Lineage (NCBI taxonomy): Eukaryota > Metazoa > Mollusca > Bivalvia > Adapedonta > Hiatellidae > Panopea > Panopea generosa. Next base: position 27,349,655 of record CM055894.1, on the reverse strand, counting down.
ACACATGTTTATTACATACATATATAAAGAAGATATTCATTTACAGGTGTACAATTTAGTTACCTTGTTCGTGATTCATTTCTAAATATATTTTTTCTCCGTCGGTGTGTCAGAGTTAAGTGTTTCATATAGATCTTTGGGTGTCCTGAAAATAAATCATTGTATACATAGTACTAACTTTTATAAGGAATCGATATCATTATATTATTGATAATACTTTTACAATTGATCGTAAATATAAATGTAGATTTTTATTTAGTTTACAATATGCTAAATTTTGGGCATTGTAAAATGTGAGACAGTTCTAGTTATATGCGGTACAAGGTTTGAACTCGTGCAGATCAAGAATTGTCCGTTCACAAAGTTTTCAACATACCAATGCTTGGAGTGTACATGCACAAAAAATGGCATTCTGGCAAGTCAATGCTAGGCTTGTCCGTGTTCAACGTTAGGACAAATATAATGTCACAATAGATAACATTTTACAAATATTGCATAAAGCTTAGTGCACGAACATACCTGCATGCAGTTACATTTTCGTAATGGACCGTCTCTGAAACAAACGAACCGGTAATGAACAGAAAGAAAACCAACACAAAAATCTAACGATTTCAAATTTAAAGTTATCCTAAAGGTTTCGGTTTGATATTATGCTTGTCAGTTTTATGTTGTTTGAACCAAATAACAAATTAACAAATAACGCTTTAATGCACTTTTTAATATAATACCATTAATGATCATAATGTGTACATAAAAATAGTTAACTATGGATCTGTTGATATTTTTTTGTAATGTATAAACTTAAAAAAGCCCATGCATGTGAAAATTAATAGGATCTCTCAATACTAAAGGAAATTGACATAGGGTCATGTGATATAACCTTTATTTGTACTTTACTAGAATGTTATCAAGTTTTATATTTTTACCATTTTGGGATGTTTTTAGCACGGCTAATATTAACATCAAGTTTTAGTCACTTAAAGCTATAATTTAAGACCAGCGTCGAATTGCTTACCACGTTTCGCCGACAGAACGTGTTTGTGGTTAAGGATGTGTTACTAATACTGTTAAACAATGTTCATATTAATTATTTATTCCTCAAAGATGAATAAATAAATTAATACTTTCTTATGGTTATAGATGACAATAGGCATTACCGTCCACAGAAGTAGGATTGTAGTATACATGCACATCGTTGTTACAACTCCTGCTCAGGTGTTTACCTATAAGATATACGGACCGGAAAATAACCACTTAACAATTAGTATGCATATTTGTTTATAATACACAATATAAACGAACTGGTTTACAGATATACATACAATGGCATATATTTCATTAAGAGTAAGTCAATTCCTATTATTGTTTAAACTCAAAACCATATCCGAAATATATCCAGTATAACCTCAAATATTTACGCCAGCATCACAGTACCTTTTATTTGAAAGTCATACAACTGGTATAGTTTTAAAATATGCATTATAAACTTTTATTCAATTTATAAAAATCATGATTAATATTCATATTCCAACTGGCAAACATATATTTTATGTGTTTATAATAAGTAATAATATGAATAAAAATAAAAATATGAATTGATACACAAGAAAATGTTTGACGAGCGTCAGTGCGAGAGGTGTTACTCCTTAATATGTTACACTTTAAAAAAGCATATTTAATGTTTCAGTAACACATTATTGTAGGGCTTTCATTTTCCTACTGAATGTTAGCTTAGCGTGATATGATACCTAGTACGCATTTTGGTTATTGTTATTTTTATCATTTAATGTCTGCATAAATAAGTTATAAGAAATTTGATCAAAAATGCAAACGAATGTATAAGTTTACCTTCAGATATCCATTGCCTGCGTCGCAAAAAGAAAGTAGTTAGCACTAGCGTCATACACAAAACGATTATACCACCTATAATACTTCCTATAATTCCTCCAGTTACCGAACCATTGCTGTCCTTGGTTTCTTCTGAAAGGGAAACATCAAATATAAGCATGCTGTGAACCATTAACATTGTAATTAGTTCTGAGACAATCTAAGAAAAGCATAACTGTCACTTATCACTGGATCATAACGCCAGTTCATACTTAAATAGATCGTGAAAACTACTTTAAATTAATACTTTACACTTAAACTTAGTACATTTTCAAGTCATATGAAAATGTTTGCTGTGAGCATGTACGACATCGTCGGATATGTAATATTTCAAGTTGCTAGTATATATATAACATCCTTGATACTCTTCGTTAAATAATGGCTGTTTTTGTCGTACTTATATCGTGTAGATTTTAAAATAGCACAGTATTCATTGAAGAAAAATACATCAGCTAATATTTACATTGAATTTCATGAATAAGCGTCAATATATCATTGATTATGGCGATATAAAGCAATAGGTAGACTAAGTGCATAATAAGCGTGGCGCTTACTATTATGTTTACCAAATTTCAATTAATGATTAACGCTATATTAACCGGTGTGTCGGTATTACATAAACACAAATAGGGACAAGTTGGCGTAAACCGATATATATATTTCAATTGTATACTTTTATGATATAAAATTCTATAAGTTCACTGTATTCACATGATCAAAACCGCAGCGGGGATATAGGTGTTGAGAACCCTCCTAGTATGCATATAGAAGAAAATGGTTCTTGAAGCTTCCTCGTTTGGCGCTCACCAATTAGACGATAGTTTTAGGTGATCTCTTATAAGTATATTAATAAGACTGAGCGGAGTGACATACTACTTCAGTGTGGCAGCTCATAGATCATAGAAAACTGTCTCAAGTAGTCACCGTCATGATATAAAAAGAGTTCAAAGCGACGTAAAACACCACACAACTACATGATCCGACGTGTGTCTATGGTTGTCTTTGTGAGTAGTTATGAATCTTTCAATTGGATCTATCATTTTATGTATGGAACTGATCAGAAACATCTCAACTTTATTTGATTTGTGATTCGGCATTCTTAACATATGCATAAAAAACAAAAGAAAATGAAGTAAATCCTTAACAAACAACATAACAATTCACTGACTCGATGTATTTTATGTTATATGTTTGTAGTGTCTTGCATACAATGTGTGTTTTATAAGTACTGTTTTTTCGTATTTGATATATGCGATACGTATGCACATGTTTGACATAAATGGCATGCGTATTAATTCTCAGACAATGCTGCATAAATTAGTATAAAATAAGTCTTACTTTTTTAAATATGTATTATCTAAAACCAAACATGAGTGAATATAATTGTCAATATTCTCACTTAATGTAGTGAAATTCAAAACTTCCGTAAAGACACTATTTCCCTGTATATTGTTGGAATACATCCTGATGTTATCTGTATTATCTTCTAGTAAATCATCCACAGTAGGAACATCCGATCTTCACTTACTATTTTATCATCAAATTTCGATAAATAATCATGCCAAGAATTCACACCTGTTCAAATTTGAATGATGAATGTTTGATTAAATCCGCAATGAAACCCAGGTTTCCATGATAACACAGCATAGGTTTCACCATTGTATTCGATTGTAAAACTGTTGGTGCAGCTGGTGGACCTGCACATATTATATAATTACATATTAAGTTATAAGAATCTGCGATATGTATAGTAAAGTAATGTATTAGGTACATGTACTGTGTAAATGTTATAATATAATCAATACTGCAATCACATACAAGTACAGGGACACCTAAATACGAACCAAATATATGTATATATAGTTTACATCCCATGTGATCACAGAGCTGAAGGAGGTGTGGCCAACCCTTAAGCTTGTGCATGGCAAACCCCGTCATCCACAAAGCCAAGGTTCTGTAGAACGTGCAAATGGAGACATCAAGGACATGTTAGTGGCATGGATGGCAGACAATGAAACACAGGACTGGGCTACAGGCATCAAGTTTGTACAATTCAAGAAGAACTCAGCACATCACTCGGGGATTAAGTGTTCACCATACGCGGCCATGTTTGGGTGTTAAGCTTGAGTGGGCTTAACCTCTTCAGCACTACCCACAGAAGTGATCTACAGGATGGAAAGTGAGGATGATCTTCTGGCTGCTTTCCCGTGTAGCACACCTCATGCACAAGAAGCTGACATCATACAAGTCATCTCTAGCAGCACAACTCCTTCTCATGAAACTGACAGCATTACAGCCTCCTCAAGCAGCCCAGTTTTTTCTCATGAAACTGACAGCATACCAGCCTCCTCAAGCAGCCCGACATCTCCACATGAAACTGACAGTATACCAGCCGACTTAAGCAGCCCAACTTCTACACCAGCTTACCATGAAGACACTGTACTTATCATACTGCCTTCTACCAGTGAAATGAACCCGCCAGACCATTCCCAGATATCCCCATCAGTCACCACCACACCAATCTTGGAAGACCACACTATCCAGATCAGGAAGCGTAGAGCTGAAGCCTATGCAGCACTACTATCTCAGGCAGAGAAGATGGTGAAACGCAGCCGTGTGGATCTCAAAACCGTTGTGCCTGGGGACAATGTGGCTGTTCCTATACCGGCAGTAGATCGTGGCAGAGGGGATCCTCGTAATATTCTTTGTGTCATCGTCAACAGAGACGTCGACACTTGACCAGTACAAGATTGCTGTAAAGGCGGGTGTTTTAAAGGGACAATACTCCAGGAACCAGTTAAATCTGTGTCCTTAGCGATTACTGACAGAAGCTGATGTTAGAGAGGAGAATGTAACGTCACTTCGTTCTGCTGTTATTGCGGAATCTTCATCTGGTGGGCAAGGGTTTACCAAGTGCAACTGCAACGGTCCAAAAAAGTGCCAGTCCAACAGATGCAAATGTTTTAAAGCAAAGCTGAAGTGTAACTCAAGATGTCATTCCAGCCTCGCATGCTCCAACAAATAAACTTTTGATAGATATGCCCATTATTCAATGGGAAATGTTTGCCACATTAATCAGTTACTGCAGTGCTCATTGCACTTGTGCCTTTTTTAAACACAATCATCAAAGTGCTTTCCTTGATACCTGTTTTACCAACCCACCATACCTTCCCCTTTCTTCTTTGTTTTATTCTGTTTTTTATTTAAACCCTTTACTGCCGGAAGCAATTCTGCGCATGTGCAACATTGTGTCTGCTGCATTTTCAAACTTCGGAGATTAACTTAATTTTGGCGAAAATATTGGCCAAGTGTCAAACAGCTTGGATCTGGATGAGACGCCGAGTTACTCGGTTTCTCATCCTGATCTAAGCTGTTTCCATATAACACTATAGTTGAAGGTAAGCAGTGAAGGGTTTAATTGTCAATAAATTAGATGCCGGTAAATTGATGAGTTTTACTGTTTTCTCTCTGATTCACAACAGTTTGCAGTTTGTAATTATGGAGAAAATATTGGCCGAGTGTCAAACAGCATGGATCCGGATGAGACGCCGAGTTACTTGGTGTCTCATCCTGATCTAATCTGTTTCCATATAACACTATAGTTTAAGGTAAGCAGTGAAGGGGTTTATTGTCATTGTAAGTTTGCAGTTTGGTTGAACTACGCAAGAAACTATACCTGAAATGTATACCTGATTATTCAAATCTGTCAATAAATAAAAAATTACCAGATGTATTGTCTGCTTATTTCCTCCTCAGGGATTTCATGAAATCCCTGACTACATTTTTCAGGGATTTCACGAAATTACTGGAATTTTCAGGGATTTCATGAAACCCCTGAGTGAAACAGTAATTTCTCGAAATTACTGAAATTATCAGGGATTTCATGAAATCCCTGGTTTCACAATCTTACTGTAACATATATAACATTAAATGCATAAATTAAATGCATGCATATAATGAGATAATGTTTATGAACATACAATGCATGCGATAATTCCAAACTGACTAACCAGAAAATTATATTCCTTAAACGGTATGTAGCTTTCAAAATAAAAATATTTTGTTTGATCGGTGAAATGGAACAAATCGCACTTTCTGATGATTGAATTTATAATGAAAACAATGAGATACATATTGCAAACATGTTATTTGGCCAGAAACGATCAATGGCTACTACCCAATCATATATACACATTATATAGCTTCTAGTAATTTCAATGTCACAATTCATCAAAAGGTTGCATGCAGGTGGTTTATATTTTATACATTATACATTTGTTTATTGTCCATCACTGCGTATGTCATACTACCCTATAAAATCGATCTATAAGAGAACAAAAACTTAGACAATGCTTACCAACGGTAAAACTGAGAACCTGGCGTGAACATATCCCAATACTGAGAGTGATCAACTTATTTATATGTTTAGAAGATTTTCAAACAACAACGATACTAATATTACGTGGTATCCATAGTATTAAGCAGAATTTTCAAGCGAAGTAACAGTACGAAAGGCATGCACTTTAAATGTTTTTTAATAACATTTAATACAAAATACATATAGCTATTTAGCAGGCAACTGATAGGAATATAAATTACAGAGAAGTATTGTTCTGGAGAACAACGCTGGGAAGTACTATGTAAAGCGTTAGAGTATTCCCACCAAGAAACAATTATGATGAAAGTCATTTTGGATTTTTTTGTGTGTTACAGGGTTTGATAAATGTAGTACACTGCTGTTTGTACTTCAAATAAGTTTGTGTTTGTTTTTATATTCAACTGTAATTTGTGTTTATTTCATTAAAGTCTACTTTACACTTTACACAGTTATTTCGAATGCAATGATATAGAGGTTACCACATCAGAATATATTATACAACTATATATTGATGGTGTGTGGTTTTCTTGTATCCGACAGACATGTTGCCATATCTCTTAAACAGTTCAATGGCAATTTATTCGACTTTACATATTATATATGTGATAATTCAATACTGTTAATCTGAAATCACAGATAATTTAAACTAGTTTTCCGAGGAATATATTAACTCCAGTATACATCGCATCTTCCGAAATTAAAGTATATGATAAACTAATCTTCATTTTAAAATATATATCGTTGCCTTTGACTAAGAGTACTACAACAATCTCTCATTCGATAGCACATGATTAATAAAACATACTTACGACTGACAACAACCCTAATATTCTGCTCCCTAGCAAACACGTGTCCCTTGTGTGATGCAGACGCCCTACATGTGTATGTATTATCATCGTCTCGTTCAATATCTACGAACTGTAACTGACCATTAACAGTTGTTCTGCCAAGCCACTGGACAATAGGAATTGGGTTGCCTTCAGCTAAACAAGAGATGTTTAATGACTGCCCCTCGATAACGGTCACAGAATGCTTAAGTGCGTTGTTTATCGTTATTGAAATGATTGGATTATCTGAAAATAAAAATAAAGTGATACCTCCAACAAGATAAAGTATTAAATATAAATTCACTACGACAAAAGCACTACAGACAATAGGCTGAATAATGACACTCTAGATATATTTGAGAGCCCAGTGATTGAATCACCAGAATTGTTTATAAATCTGGTTGACGGCTGTCAAATGCCTCTATACTTTAACATCGTACATGTCATGACGGTTTAATGTCTTAATTCATATGTATAAATGTGTCATAATCAGTCTAATTTTAACTATAGGTTTGAGGAAAATCTATTTAATCTACGACCTATAGTGAAACTATTATATTTGGTGGTTTTAATATTAGTTGTTTTAAAAAAGAAAGTTCATTGTATACAGCATATGTCAATATGTTTCGTATTTTTAACCTAGATCAAATCATAACCGAACCCGACGCTGTACCACACACTTCAAGTACCCTTATAGACCATATCCTATGCAATAATAAAGACCGAATTTTCCAGTCTTGTACCATCCCTTGTACCATGAGTGTTAGCGATCAATTTATGACGTTTTGTTCAAGGAAAGTACCGAAAGATTATTTTAATTCACATAAAATCATTAGAATTTGGTAAATGAAAAATTATACTAAACAAGATTTCTTTCATAATCTCACGAGTGCTGACTGGAGTACATGTTTTAACTTGACATGTGTAAACGATGCCTGGTCATGTCTTCATTATAGTTTTATGAATGTATTAAATAACAGAGCTCCTATAAAAGAGGTCATATTAAAGCAGCGTACAGAACCGTGGATGACCTCTGAAATTCTGGAAATAATTAAAGCAAGAGACAATGCCATATACAATTATAAAAAAACATAAGTCTACTGATTATTATAAGCAATTTTGTAGATTTCGAAACAAGTTTCAACATTTAATAAAATCTACAAAATCTAACTATTTCTCGGATAAAGTGGAAGAACATAAATATGCCGTGAAAGGTCTATGGCAGCTGTTGAACAAGCTGGGTTACAAATATAAGACAAACAAAAGTTCGAATATTGTCTTTAATATTGATAATGAGGTTTGTCATGATCCTTTGACAATCGCGAATCATTTTAATGATTTTTTTTACTACAGTCGCGGCAAATCTTGTTAATAAGCTGCCGAACCGTATACATATTTTTGCGACATCAGCGCATTTTTTTTAAGAATTTTTATTACACAAGATGTCTCCAGACACTCTTTTTAGAATTAATCTTGTCACAGAGGATTTTGTTTTCAAGGAATTGAATGAGTTAAATGCTGCTAAAAGCACTGAACTAGATGGTATTCCACCTAAATTTGTTAGAGACAGATCTTTTTTTTTCTAAAAACACCTGTTACTTATTAAAATGTCTATTTATTCAGGCATTGTTCCTGATGAAATGAAAACTGCAAGAGTCAGCACGATTTACAAAAAGGTCTAGTCCTTTGGAAGTTGGTTATTATAGGCCAGTTAGCATACTTAATGTTATATAAAAAGTTCTCTTCTGTATGAGTTTCAGTCCGGTTAAAGGAGTATATACTCCACCGATACATGTCTTATTCACATTTTTGATGTTTTTAAACATAATAATGCAAATGGTATTTATACTGGAATGATTTTACTTGATCTACAGAAGGTGTTTGATACCATTGACCACGTTATTCTATTATTCAGCTTAGTAGCTCTCTGAAATAGGAGTCGCGTCGATAAATTAGTTCAAATATTATCTAACCGAAAGATCACAGTTAGTGAATAAAAACAAAGTTTCATCAAAATCTATCCAAGTTACTTGCGGCGTACCACAGGAAGCATTATGGTCCCTCTTTTATATTTATGTTATGTCAATGATATGCCTACGTGCATCGACTCCGATTGTAAATTATTATTATATGCAGACGACAGTGTAATATTGTTCGCTGACAAAGACACTGATGTTATTGCAGATAGACTTAGTCATATCATGGATAAATGTTCTACCTGGCTAATTGATAATAAACTGTCCCTTCATTTAGGCAAAACCGGGCGTATGTGATTTGGCTCTTCTAGAAGAGATAAAAAAGTTCAGTCATTTACGGTAATATGCAACGATCATGAAATTCCGTCCCAAGAAAAGGTCAAATATTTAGGATTAACTATTGACAAGTTACTGAACGGTGAGGCGATAGTTGACTCCATTGTTAAAAAAGTTAATTCGCGGATTGCATTTTGTATCGAAAGTGTCGTTATTTTAACCTTCAAACTGAAAGAACTTGAATAAGTGTCTTAGTACAATGTCATTTTCATTATTCCTGCTCGTCTTGGTATGCTAAAAAGTTAAAACACAAACTACAAGTCACTCAAAACAAGGTTGTACGATTTATATTTAACTTATCATCAAGATCTAGTATAACCTGCGCTATGTTAGAAACAGTAATTGTATTGAGGGATGAGGATAGAGTAAAACAACTAAGACTTAATCATGTTTTTAATATTGTCCATGGCACCGCGCCAACATATCTTTATTATAACTTCCATCGGGTGTCTTCTATTCATAACCGCACACGGTTTAGTGAAAGTGATTTTATAGTTTCACATGCTAAGAGTTTCGATTCGGGCACCCTTTACTGCAATGCAATTGCATACTGGAATAATTTGCCTAACGATTTGAAGAAATTAACCAATAAACAAACTTTTAAACGTGAAATTAAAAAACATTTATGTAGCTCTTCGCAGGCTAGAGAAAATTTTAATATTTAATTTTTAAGTATATGTTGAAAATAGTTCTTGTATTGTGAACCACTTATATGTATTATTCAGTTAATCAGGGTATAAGATAATTAAATGTTTTTTGTATTATTACATTTTGACAAGTTTATATCAAATGTTTATATTCTTAAGATTTAATGTATATCGTATTTTTTTATTTTTTTTTTTTAAAATTCACAATTTTATGGGAAGGGACCCCGTTTGAAATAAGCGCGTTTGCTGCTTTAATGGGTTATCCCAGGTAATAAGATCTTTATTTTTTAGATGATTACTATGATTATTTTACTTATTTATTTTTCTTGATTTATTACTATTATTTTATCACCATGATATATATGTTGTATAATATTTTATATACCTGAATAAATTTGAAACAAAAAATTGAATTGAAATTCAAAGTTTTGATACTCTTCCAAGTCGCCAGAAGCATATCAAAGATGGTACCTACTCATATATTGCAAGACACATTATATTAGATAATATAATTTAATATCTAAGAATATATTTCATGTAGCTGCATTTACCCAATGCAACTGCATCAAAATAAAGGGAAACAATTTTAGACAACAAAATAGTTTATTCCATGTAACGTATCATTTTAATTGTAATTTACTTCTATATTATTTATTTCTTCATAACATTATATTGCAAAATGAAATCTACTTTGTTTTGATGTTGTTAAGTCGAAATAGATGCAAACATCGCGAACATAATGGACTAAAAGTCCCCATAAGCTCGCATGCCTAAGTGTCTACTTGGTGTTGATGATTTATATTACATGAATGCCTCTCTACACAGTTATGCCCTCCCCCCCCCCCCCCTCTTTTAGCCACGGTAGCATGATTTTATGCAACTAAAAAGTGTTATTCTTTGGCTAAAATGTACAGAGATGAGAGACTCCATTTCAATTTGATCGCAAGCAATACACATGCACTTGGTTAAATATATATTAATAATGTATTTATCAATGATCATAATAAAATGAGTATCTCGTTTGCTAATAAATGTATATTCAGGGTCAAAATGAAAATTCCAGAAAAATGAAAATGATCATGTAACATTTAAAAAGGAGATAAAGTGCTGATTTTTGTAAAACGTCAGTAACAAGTTTAAACTGTTTGGAATACGTTGCCATGCCAACAGTGTTGCATTTCGGAGATCGTTTATGGTACCAATTTGATGATTGACCCTGACCCTCCGACCCAATACATTCCGTAGTGTTCTTTGCGGATAAGGCTCGAGGATACAGAGGCAATACCACTGGTTTCATGTGTATTGCAAATGACGTCGTGCCAATAACAGTCTGGAAGCGCTGTGTCGAGCTTTCTGAATCTGACCAATGTATGGCCGACGAGCACGAATTGGATCATGGTTTTGTCTCTAACGGTTTATGATCGTCTGTGCATGAACACCGTTACGCAAAGGATTACTTGTAAGAAATGAGTACGTAGGAGAATCAACGTAATAGCCCGATGAGAACGTAACGCTGTTACACGAACGCGGCTGGGTCTAACACTATCTTTCACATATCTAGTGGTAGTGCACCGGTTCGCAAGAATATGAACAGTCTATCTGAACAGCCAACATGACGGGCAATGGTATTTACCAATGACCCGATCCGGAGCATACAAAGAGCCTGATTTCGCTCAGTTTCAAAAAGATAGGCAGCACTAAATACACGTGTTTTTTTTTAACAAATTCAGTGTTTTTATCTGTGCTAAAAAGCCGGATGTTGGGCATGTGTAAAGTAAGGAAAGCGTTTGTTGTACTCGGACGCATAAATAATTCGAAGATTTTGAATAAAAATAGGCATAATGATGACCCGCAATTAAATCCTGATAGCCATGTAAAACACGTTTCCAAACATGTATGTTAACAAAAGAAAGTGTAAAGTTTTCATTTTGTGTCAGTGTAAAACTCAATTCCAGGTCGAAAACATTTACAATGTAATTATATATATGTGGTAGGACAAACATAATACAGAAAGAATCGCTGTCACATGTGTAAAGGATACCACATCTATAAGACAGCTAAGGGTTGCAGAAACAGTGAAAGTGGCACCATAATAAATGCAGAACCTTACATATTTTATAAATGGTATTCTTAATTTTTACTTTAGTAAGTGTTTGATTGATCGATTATAAACCACCAAAGGCAAAATTACATCAACTTGCCTTTTCCTGTGGTGAACCATAAGATGGCGTGGGTTCGAAAGTCATTCAGACTGTTGAACTACTAAGATTCTATCATTCAAGAAATGGTGTCATTAGATTCCGTACTAGTACACTATAGCTGGAATAGTGGTATAGTTTTAATCTATGAATATAATTGACTACTTCAGATCTTCAGATGTCTACCCATGCCAGATGCATACATAGAAATGTTTTAAAATGCACTTTCCAAATTTCATGAATAGTTAATGTAAGGATATCATAAAAAAAGCCAATGACACCTTGTTTAGACATGGACATTGTACTTGACCTAAACAGCGAATTGATATTTTCTTTCTATTTGATTTAATTATATATTTCTTCATAGTATGCCTGCGGTTTGCAGTTTCATTAAATATAATAAATATACAACTATAAATGTAACTAGGTAACTATGTAACTATATTTATAACTTATCAAATGCATGTTATTTCAATTAATAATGTCTGTGAAATGGTTAATGAAATGTACACATGATTTAAGCACTTAACATCAGCTATAGAGGAACAACATATATAATTAGTACAGGATTACAACAATTGCATAGTACTCTTACCCTTTATAATGTTTAGTTATTATGGTTCAATAGTTTTGTTCTCATCCAATCAAACTGCTGTTTGGATAAGCAATAAATCGGTTTTATCATTTGTTTTTGTATTCTAACTGCGTAATGAACATTCATGTACAAAACAAAACATTAAAGTGAAAAAGAATATTGTTAGTAACATACTGTTTCTGTCCTTTACCTAAAGGTTTGACAATAATAAATATAGTTGGTAAATGCACATATCACTGCGCTTCATGTGTTTAGTAAGAATGATACACAAACCTTAGCCCATACTTTATAAATAGCAGTCGACTCAGATTCACGTTATATAACATTTTTGCACAATTAAAATATATATGGAAGCCTGTGGGTCCAGGAAGTATAGTAAGTAAACCTTCTTTCTAGACGATGATATAATCTTATATATCTTAATATGGATAATAATTCTGAAATGCTTGACTTAAAATATAGCTAAACACTCCGCAAATTTGGTTTCAACTACGAATTATCCCACTAACATGACGAAAATTAGAGCTGTGTAAATCGGCTGGGCATTATTTGATTGTAAAATGCATCAAATTGTAACATTTCTTTGCACATGTGAAAACATCGGAGTATTTTTATGAGTTCCGGCAAGCTTTGAAGTTATTGGGAACTGTTTGGTGTAGCTATGGCAGTTTAAAGATGCGTATTGATACACTGCAACAAATGTGCAGAATTGTCAAAAATGATGGGGTGTCATCAAACCATCAAAATCATGATAAAGCGAGTGGATTGGAAAATCTTGGGTTGTATCCAACAATCATTCTTAAGATTATTCTTAGAATTCAAAAATAATTTTTTAAAAACACACACTTAGAAGCCAAGTTTGTAGCAACTATCCATGGAACGTAAATATAAAATGGTACTGATGTAAAATACGCAAATTATCTAAGTAGTGAACCCTCAATTTGAATATTGCATCCCTAGTAGACTGTGATAAATGTTTGAATTATGAAATACAAGTTAATGTAGTAATACCAGGATAAATATGCATGATGTAAATGAGGTTGTGATCAATCGATTTACATGCATATTGCTTTATTGATACTTAATTTTGTATTATTAATAATACGAGTTTATTAAAATATAGACATCGACTTTGTAGAAAGTGTATGGTTACTTTAACATTTATCCTATATAATTTAGTCTAATTAACAAAAGTTATTTTTTATTAAAATCACAATGTTTAAGTCAAAGCCATAATAGTTACATGAAATGATTTAAGGTACATGTAATGTATGTTGGATACCAATGACTCATGATGGATACTTATGTTCAATTGATAGTTGTTACAATAGTCACTTACTATGACATTATTTTGTTTGGTATCAGGAAAACTAAATTAGAACAATGTACATCTAATTCTGTTGTTTGTGATTTTATATGAACACCGTTTAATCAAGTATATTCGTTACTTAGCTCGCATGTAGCCACCATCTTGTTATGGAAAGAGGATAGTAATTTGAATACAAGTCTGTAGTATCTGGTGTACCATACTGAGACGTCCAGCTGGCTGCGGGAGCTGGATTTTCGTTGTCACCGTTACATGCATTACACAACAAATACTTGTCAGTCTCCTTCCGCGCCATAGAAAAGATGAGCTTAACCCTATTGTAGCATTAGATGGACCCCCTAAATAATTTTATTATGTATCATATTATTTGTTTGGTTAAAATGTACTTTAATAAATGTTGATGTTGTTGAAAGGCTATTCATTTGTTTGATATATTTCAAAATAGATACATAGTAACAATAAATATAATGTGATGTTAAGAAAATATTGATTATTTTTTCTTAAATATATTCATATAATCCTTTATATTATATAGTTAATGAATTATTGTCATTATATAAATGTTGTATATTTGTTATATTCTGACAAACGCCGTTTTCATTTCATTGACTAATAAACATGTTGCATTTTAACACCGTTGCCATGGTTGCATTGCTAATATATAGACGATATTACTGTTATAATCAAAGAGAATAATTATTATGTTCTAGTCATGCATGTATGTACTTACACAACACATTTAGACTCTGTTTGATGCTCGGGAAATCTATCTGCCCTCTGATGCGAGTCACGCATGTTGTCTGTTTTGTCAGGGGTGAACGTCACAATACTCGTTACTGTCGTCAGATAACTTGGAGTAATTGTTAAAATATTTTCTACATTATGTAGAGTAGTCTCCCCTATCTTCCAGGTGACTATCGCTGCAGGTCTTGTAGCAGATGTTATACATACAAGTCTTGTAACATCACAAGATAGGGCAATCAAACTTCCTGAAGTCGTCTTGTTGGCTAATGTTGGTGTTGTAGTAGGTACTGAAAAAGGTTTTAAATATACAAGATATTTGAACGTTTATATTGAATATTAATCTTGAAACATGTAAAACAAATTAATATAATTAGATAAGCTATGTCAAATAAAAAAGCTTGAATGAATTAACACACTTGTTGACATCAGTTATTTTCAATTTTCATTTGTTATCATATTTGTTGTTCTTACATATATCCAAAAAAGTTGAAAACGAATTAGATTTATTGGCTTTAATTGGTACATTTATATTGCTCCTTACAGCCAGGAATATAATGCCTTATGATAATCTATTTCTAAGTATAACTTATAATGGTTAATTTGTGACTATTGCAGTCGGTAGCGTACATAAACTACATCTTGTCTTAAATAATCTTATTTTCTTAAAATAAATGAAATTTCGAAAGTCAATATTTGTATAGTAACATAATTATTAAAATCAAAGTTGTCTGTAATATTGCTTAGATAAATATACGAGTATATCAAAGTTAGTTCTCTTTTGATACGTGTTAATGTACTGTACAAAAAGGTACGGAACATTACAGTTATAACTGTTGCAAATTTATTTTCTTTGATAATTTTCAAACCATGTAAATTGTGATAGATGCACTTGTCGCAGTCTGGTTTGAAGATTGGATATCATGTTTGTTTACATACAATTTTATCCACATGTTTAGCATACATTGTGAACGTGCCTCAAAAGCGTACAACAAAACAAATATACGGCTGTTGTGATTTTAATTATCTTACATTATAAAATAGCATTATACTGATTTCACAGTCTTTCTTGATCCAATGGGTGTCCATGTTTGTTCTTGAAATAGCATATTCTAAGATATGGATCGATAAATTGAAACGACTAATATAAGGTAACATTACATGTATGTTAATCCCAATAGAATTTCTATCGATACCAATCATCCGTTTTTGGTATGATAGAATTATAGTATATAGTAGTAGATTTAACGACAAACTAAATGTAAAGTAGTTCAACCTTATGGTATATAATAATAAATGTCTGTATTACATTAGAATAAAATATTTTAAAATAACCTCTAATCAGTGTGTTTTCAGTGACATGTTTTGTTTGCGATTCTACAATGCTATTATATGTAAAGGGTACACATAGTGTTACACTGACCTGCAAATGTAACATTTGGAGAAACCGGTGTATGCAGTTCGGTGAGCAATCCCGGGAAATATGTTAGCCCACATTTGAACCTGACAGTAGTATCTGAGTTGTCAGTAAATGTGGTATACCTCGCCAGGGTTAGCTTTGATGTATAATCTTTCTCTGAGTGTGTACAGCTGGTGTTTGTATTACTGCTCGTAGCTCCTGACGAAGTGTACTGTTGTGATGCACTCGCCTGTCAAAACAATTAATATTCCATCTTAAAGTGGTTTCCAAACGAAATATTCTGTTTTGATGATATGAAATGTCTAAAACAGTATGTAGAAGTGTTTATCTAACCAATGTTATATAATCTACGGTATCATTTAAATAACAGTTAAATTTATTGACACGTTTGCTTTCTTAACTTTACCTCGGTAACAACTGGTCATACATCAATGCCGTTTCACATGTGTCTTTACAACCTGACAGAGCACCACAATACTAACATTATTTTTGTCACTATATAATAGGTTTTAAATAAATATATATAATGATTGGTATTAACTGTTTTAAACTTTTTATCATAATTTGTCTGAAAGCTAGTTGTCAGTATCAAGTATTATTTCATAGCAATCTGATTGTGTAACAGGCACCGTGACATGGAGGAGAATGTTTAATCATTTCGTAATATTTAACTTGATTTCAATTCAATCTACATGCACATGAGCAATGTATCTGCCACCACAGTTACACGAAACGCAAAGGACGGTTTAAGATCAGATAATACAATATTAGTGCAACGGATTGTCAGACATTGTTTTAGTGGTCCAAACATAAAGTATATTTAGAACAGTATGAACAGATAAGATGACTTTTGTGTTTAACGGTTCTTAAAGCAATGAGTGTCACTGACCACATTCGAAAGTTGCATTTTACTGCATGCTGTTCATTAAACATTATTTCAAAAGCAACTGTAAAAATATTCAATTATTGTATGTGTTCGCCGATAATAATGGAAGCAATCAAAACCACCTGGTAATCGCTTTTCCGATTTGTTAATGAAACGAGATTATCCCTGACATATATCCAACATCCGAACCATGACTTTGCTTTCTATTCCCAGTTATTACATTATAATTAAAGTCGGTTCTTAGCGTCTTTCATTTGTTAATCAAAAGAGTAAAAATGGTTAATAAGTGATTGTTAATAGAATTATAATAATATGTTGTAGGTTGAAGTTGATAGTATTAACTTCATTATATCTCAACTGCTTTATTACTTTTATCTCATAAGTTAATGTGTATGATTAGTATTATACTTTTATTAATAAAAAAAATAGCGCGACACATGTCAAATTTTGGTTCTCTTTTTCTTATTTAAATCTGCCATTGCGTAGAAGTATTTAAAACCTTGTTAGAATAGTATGGCGTAACATTACCAATTTTACGGAGATAAACATATTAATGTATAAAATTAGGCTCTATAGTTGCTTTACCGTAACATAAAACCATGTAAATGCTGGTTGAGGGTAGACACAGTTTGTTCTACATTCCATTGTCACAGCATTGACTGACAAGTCTTGGGGTCCATCTGGTACACGGTCATACTGTATGGATGTTGGTACAGCTAATGAAAAACAATAAAACATTCAACTTTTAAATTTAATGTTTGATAACTACCATTGACACATCGTGAAACAATGGTGATGAACTCATTTAAAAAAAAAATACAAAAACATTCCCAAACAATAAAACAACAATAAAGAAAACACAGCAATAACAACCTCAACAACAAAATATAAACTAAGACGCGTGATGAATGGCGGAAATATGTAATGTATGCTCTATAAAGCGCTGAAGATCACTCTTTTTGGAGATAATTGACTATAACTGGATGATGATTGTGCTATTTTAATTTATGTACGTATATCAGCGGCAAAAGCGGCTTTCTGGTAACAAGACTTCACATTTACAAGTTATACCTGCGATGTGCTTACTACCTATGTTATTCAACTTATCGGTTAAATCGAAAGGGGCTTTCAATAAGTATTTTCCTGAATTCCGTGTATATCCGTTAAATAAGTGTAGGTGTCCGTTAATAGTGTTATAACTGCTGATGAAGCGATATCAATACAATTGCTAAATTGGTATCATAGTCCAGAAAATTAAACAATGTCAACGACGTTATATACAACCAAAGAGTAATCAGTACGGTATGCTGAATCATTCATAGCATGAATCTAACTTCTACACCAATTATTGTGTCAAGCAATTGTAATATGCACACGATTTTATATTTAATAAATATGTACCTCGAACTTTCTCTTACAAAAGCAATTGTTACATGCAAATATAGTTATATTTGACTTGATGTGCATTCGAATAAAAAATATATCGCGATCTCCAGGTAAATTGCAGTTTAGAAAGCAGACAAAGTGTGACAAGTTGGGAAGTTTTAATTATAGTTAAAGTTCAAGAATTAGTAAACCGGTATGTGCTGAGTAAATTTCATTACTTTGTACATCTTGTATAAAAGTCGCTCGTAATTTTATTTGTGTAAACTTTATTTTGAGTATAAACTGTACACTAGTTAGCCTAGGTCATTTTGCCACAATGATGTACGTTGAAGTATATTTTGTCAAGGTAAATATGAAATCCAAATAAATGCATACTTAATAATTATGCTCGTTGTATTTTATGTTGTCAATTGTAACATGTAAATGCATTTGAATTTGTAAGATGCAGATATATTTATATTTAATCATTTATGTTCCATGTTGTTTCTGTTACCGTGGCAACTGCAAACTGCAAGTGTACAATACTAAATAGTTACGTCCATTGAAGTTTTTGCTACCTAGGTAACTATAAAATGCATATCGTTGGTCTCCATTTAAAATAGCGAACTAAAAATTGCAAACTTTTAGGTGGATAATTACAGACCTGAAACCAAACATTTCATTGTATTCATGTTTTACAGGTTTTTAACAGAGTAATAGAACTGTGATAGCTGGTTGTAAATCCTATTGCTTCAGCAATTTCAGGCGCTTTTTAACACAATATGTCCCCAAGCTTGATCTTACTTCATTTAAAGAAATGGTATGTTCTGCATTAAATAACTATATTAGTTTAAACATATTGTTTTGCTTTTAACAAATTTACATAGGTAAGAGGGTTGTGTCATAAGTTCTATCATCATTAGTTTCGACCCTTCCCTACACAAAATAAATTATAAATGCATGTACACAAAATGACAATTGCAGATAAACAACATATTATAAATATAATAATTTGATTTAGATTTCCGATACCTGTTATAGAGATGAGGAGTTAGAAAAAAAGCATCATTAATGATAAATTAAAATATTTTGATACATTTAATGATGCATAACTTTTATTATTTAATCAGACTACAAAAAAGTGAGAAAACATATTGTTTAACTTACTGTAAATAACAAACTTCAACGCTTGATTGCTGTCACCATATTGACATGTCCACCACTTTCCATCATTACTTTGACTGAGTCTAGTAATGTTTACATATATGTGATTGTTATCAGCTGTGTATATGTATCCCGTTTTCAGCGGAAAACAATATTGTGGTACACATTTCGCATGGGGAGATAAACCTTGGCCTATATTCTGTGTGTCTGTTATAAACAACTCCACTGGTGTACTAGATGAGAAGCCAGTAATACTAAACACCAGTTGTAAAGATGACCCCTTCACTGGAACTACATTGTCACGGATCTTTACCGAGTTTATCGTCACTGACGGTAAAAATGTATTATCGTAAAAAAACTAAAAATACATGCATATCATTAACCTATTTCTCCCAAACTGAATTCAGTCAATCACTTCATCAGGATTAACATTTATTTGATAATGCCCATTTCACTTTTAAATGATACAAGTTCAATTAATTATCCAGCAAAAATATTAAGTGAAACCTATAACCACATGTAATGTAAATGACTGAATTCAGCCAGATTAAAAGCATATAATCTACAAATAGGCATGCTGTCTTGAACTTCTTATTGAATAATATAAAACGACCGTGCCGAACATTTAAATGATACTCAATGAACATCGCGAGAACAGAAGTTACAAATATCAATAATTTTGACCTTTTCAGAAAAGGGTCAATTTGAATCAGAACGTGTTATATATTGTGCCTCATTATCATTCGTCTGTCTCAGCTGATTTAAGTATGGAAGTTGACGATGAGGTGTGCTCGAGTTCTGGTTAACCTTTCAGGATCCCATGAAACAGTGGTTAGTCTAACATAGTGTCTGTTAGCTCTCGATCGCATAAAAATGACGCTAAATAGTCAATCAATCAATCAAACTTGTTAACCAAATGTATTCGACTGCAAGTTTTGGCAATGGATATTGTTGTTACTGTACTTTCTCAATGCAAATAAGTTGCAATATGCAATTTATACACATGCCAGTCGTAACTTAAATTGACATTTGCGAAAGCAAGAAGTTGACAATTGAGTGTATGAGATTTAGAATTATTCATTTGCAACATACACGTTACATATCTGTGTATATAGAATTGTCATCAGCAATGTATCACCTGTTACTTGCAACTGACTCACATAGACATTTGAGGTTATAAATTAATTGGATATAAATAAGTGAAAATACAATATTAATGAATCTAAGTATCAGCTGTCACTGTTACGAGCCGATTGTGCGTGATAAGCAGACGGGCAATAGTGGTTTTAACGTTGAAACCAAGAGGTTGAAAAATCACTATTGAGTAATGAAACGATGTGTTTCGACTTTACATCGTCATGGTTTCATTATATATGACTTTTGTCATCGTAGTGCCACTATTTTGCAGTCTTAGTTTAAATTTATCTCCACCGTAGATGCGTTAGTTCGAGTTTTATTGCAGATTGCTTACATAGTCTGCGATTGCCATAACAGGACAACGTAGTGAGGACATTGGCAATCATCGGTGTCTGATTGACTAGCGGAAATTTATACAGTCTCGAAAAAGAATATGTATGTACGGTTGCATAGTGATATATCTCTGTTCAATGAAAAACTCGATAAATTGAAATGTTTGAAAATATACTTAGTACTCCGGAACATTTAATTTAGTAAGTATTACTTATAAAACGTCGTAGTTGGTACAACCTTAAACTGGAGTTTTGGCTTACAGTTGTTTAATATCTTAATGGGCAATACATATTATTGTACAAATAATGTAATTTATTCTAAACAAACTATTGTTTATTGTAGAAAAGTAAACTTGTTGCAAAGAAATACAATACTTTGTTTAACAAGCTACTTTTCAATATTCATATTTATATTCTAAAATACAGAAAAAGTCAGAAAATTGTGTTTATGTTTAAATTTCTTGTACTGTAAAGCATGCTTATATTACTGATCTCTCATGATCTCTCGCTCTCTCTGTCGTTGTGACAAACGACATTACCACATTTTTTGCCACCCGCGACTACGACAACACCATACAGTAGAAGTCAGCCACCATATATTTATCATATAAATGATTAGAGTTGGGGTATGGCGTATCCATGGACGGCAATCCGGTTAAATATTTTCACCACTATATCTCATTTGTATATTAGAACATATGACTGGCCACGAATATCTGAACAATCGATCATATGACCTCTAATAAATACAGTCGAACCTGTGTAAGCAGCCACTTGTCTTAAGCAGTCACATTTGCTATATCCAATTTAGAGGCTTTCAGAGCAAATTAACCTCTGTTTAGCGACAACCTGTCTTAAGAGGTCACTTTTGAAATATAAGATACATACTGATTATTTCGGCCATCACTTTTGATTTTATTTTAAATTAATCATGGTATTTGCAAAACATGTTAACACTCATAATTAATTAACTTAAAGGTCATTTGGGTCAAAAGCCAGTTCTTAGCTACGTAGCCGGAGAATCATAAGAATTTTGTTTTTTCATATGTTTTATGAAATTTTACAATAGATTTATATTTTGAAAATACCAGATAGGGTATATATTCAGTCAAACCTGTCTTAAACAGCCAGTCAAGGAAAGGAGTAAAAGTGTCCATTTAAGACATATTATTGTTTGATACAAGTTGATTTGCTCTCAAAGTTTAGAAATGAGACAAAGTATATGTGACAGTTTAATAAGGGTTTAACGGTACCGCTTACATCTGTTTGACTGTACCTAGCTTTTTACTAGATTGTAAGACAAAATGTCACAAAAGGGCATCATCAGCAAATCACGTTAAGCCAAACATAAGCGAACAATAAGACGCCCAAAGCCACCACTGCTGACAATGTCACAGTATAGTCTATGTCTTGGCAAAATAAGACACCACTGTAACCTATGCAAGAACAGTATACTTCACCACTGCAGCCTATGTAACAGCAGCCGACGCCACCACTGCAGACTTTATCTTGTCAGTAGAAACCACCGATTAAGCATATATCACAACAGCAGAGATCACAACTGCTGCCGATGTTACAGCAGAACAAATCAACACTGCAGCCTATTTCACAGCAGTAAAAGCCACCAGAGTACTTGAAGCTACAGTATTGTAGCCACAACTTCGGCCTATGCTACAGCAATAGAAGCCACTACTGCAGCTGATGCCACAGCCGTAAAAGCGATCACAGTAACTGTTAGCACAGAAGTAGATTCAATCACAGTAACTTATTCCAAATAAATATCATTCACAACTGCAGCTGATGTCATAGCAGTACAAGCTCTCACTACATTTTATATCAAATAAAAAGAAGCCATTATTGCATACTATGTCTCAGAAGTAGAAGCCACCACTTCATCATAGGTCACAACAGTAGAAGCTACCACTGCATACTATGTCAAGGCAATAGAAGCCATCACTACATCCTATGTTACAGCAGTAAAAGCCATCACTATATCCTGCGTTCGCCCACATTCAAGCATGACCAAAACTTGTGCCCTCTCTTCGAAATTTAGCCTCGGCATTATCAGAAACTGGATAATTGTCAGAAAATCTCTGAAAATATGGTTGTTTGTCGAATAACACATGGATTTGTCTAGAATTCACTCGATAAAACCACAAAGTTGACACGCACGGGTTGCACGAGGAAATCATGAGCAGATACATCAATATTACAATCAGCTGAATAAAATGATACGAGTGATGGTTGGTAGGGTTTGTTGGTCGGAGTACATGTACATTTCAGATATTTACAACCAAATTTAAACTATGTAACGAAAATAACGCCTATTTTCGATAAGACGTTTCTTTATCTCGTCAATGTATGTCTCAGCAGTAGAAACACCACTGAAGCCTATGCCTTAGCGGTAAAAGCCACCACTATATCCTCTGTCACAGCAGTAGAAGCCTACACTGTATCCTATGCCACAGCAGTAGAAGTCATCACTGTATCCTATGTCACAGCAGTAGAATCCACTGCTGTGACAAAGGATACAGTGTAGGCTTCTACTGCTGTGACAAAGGATACAGTGGTGACTTCTACTGCTGTGACATAGGATATAATGTAGACTTCTACTGCTGTGACATAGGATACAGTGTAGTCTTCTACTGCTGTGACATAAGATACAATGTAGGCTTCTTTCGCTGTTACATAGGATAGAGTGTAGGCTTCTACTGCTGTGACATAGGATACAGTGGTGACTTCTACTGCTGTGACATAGGATATAATGTAGGCTTCTACTGCTGTGACATAGGATACAGTGTAGTCTTCTACTGCTGTGACATAAGATACAATGTAGGCTTCTTTCGCTGTTACATAGGATAGAGTGTAGGCTTCTACTGCTGTGACATAGGATACAGTGTAGGCTTCTTCTGCTGTGACCTAGGATACAGTGGTGACTTCTTCTGCTGTGAAATAGGATATAGTAGTAGAAGCCTTCACTGTATCCTATATCACAGCAGTAGAAGCATACAATGCACCCTAAGTCACAGCAGTAGAAGCAACCACTACATAATATGTCACAGCAGTAGAAGCCAACATTGCATAATATGTCACAGCAGTAGAATCAACCACTGCATACTATATCACAGTAGTAGAAGCCAGCACTACATACTATGTCAAAGCAGTAGAAGCAACCACTGCATCCCATGTCTCAGCAGTAGAAGCCACCACTGTATCCTATGTCATAGCAGTAGAAGCCACCACTGCATCCTATGTCAAAGCAACAGAGGCCACAATTGCATCCTATGTCAAAGCTACAGAAGCCACCACTGCATCCTACGTCAAAATATTAGAAGCCACACTTGCAACCCATGCCAAAGCATAAGACGCCATCACTGCATCCTACTTCAAAACAACAGAAGCCATCTCTGCATCCTACGTCAAAGTATTAGAAGCAACCACTGCATCCTATGTCAAAACATAAGACGCCACCACTGCATCCTAATTCAATGTATTAGAAGCAACTACTGCATCTCACGTCAAAGTATTAACCGCCACCACTGCATCCTATGTCTCAGCAGTAGAACCCAAAACAGCATGTTATTTCTCAGCAGAAGAAGTCAAAACTGCATCTTATGTCACAGCAGTTGAGGCCACCACTGCATCCTATGTCACAGCAGTAAAAGCCACCACTGTATCCTATGTCACAGCAGTAGAAGCCACCACTACATCCTATGTTTCAGCAGTAGAAGCCACTACTGCATCTTATGTCAAAGCAGTAGAAGCCATCACTACATCCTATGTCACAGCAGTAGAAACCATCACTACATCATATGTCACAGCAGTAGAAGCCACCACTACATACTATATCACAGCAGTAGAAGTCATCACTACATCCTATGTCACAGCAGTAGAAGCCATCACTACATCCTATGTCTCAGCAGTAGAAGCCACCACTGCATGCTATGTCACAGCAGTAGAAGCCATCACTACATCCTATGTTACAGCAGTAGAAGCCATCACTACACCCTATGTCACAGCAGTAGAAGCCATCACTTCATGCTATGTCACAGCAGCAGAAGCTACCACTGTTTCCTCTGTCACAGCAGTAGAAGCCACCACTGCATCCTATGTCTCAGCAGTAAATGCCACCACTGCATCCTATGTCACAGCAGTATAAGCCACCACTGCATCCTATGTCACAGCAGTAGAAGCCACCACTGCATCATATGTCACAGCAGTAGAAGCCATCACTAATGTACATACTGCACTGACGAGTAAAAGACACGCCCGATTCTAACTCATTGTAAAATAATGTTTTCAATATGATTCAAAATTCGAAAAGAACAATTCCATTCGCAAATTTCATCATTTAAGATAATTTATGGTTCATTAGACAACATTTCAAGAACGCATTATGCTTCAAATTTTGAATTTAAATAGACTATTCAGAGCATTTTCACTGACACAATCAGTACTGGCAACTACAACATCAAGACGTCGCCCGAAGGAACAGCACCAGTCACGTAACAGATACCGTGGGATTCTGGCCCACTCCTGGTGGAGCACTCCTGTCAGTTCCTGGACGTTGTCGGGCTGCAGTTTACGTTGATGTAACCGCCGTCCAAGGTCATCACAGGCGTGTTCAATTGGATTGCAGTCAGGTGAACACGACGGCTACGGCAAAATGTCAATGTTGCGGGTATGTAAAAAGTTTCCGGTGACACGGGCGACGTGAGGTGGCGCGTTGTCATGCTGAAAGATAAGGCCTTGACATTGGCGGAAGATAGGGACAACCACAGGACGTAATATTTGATTGATGTAACGCCTGGCTGTGAGATTACCTTGGCACACGAAGAATTTGGACTTAAATCATTGTAGATGGCTGCCCAGACTATAACTCTGCCCATTCAGTTACGGTTGTGCTGTAGAACGCAATTGTTAGCTTAGCGCTCATGACGTCGTCTGCAGACACGGATACGTCCGTCACCGTTCGGCAAGTGGAAGCGCGCCTCGTCACTAAACACTACGTTCTGCCATCGTTCACGGCAATGGTTGCTGGCCCAAATAAGACGTTGGTGGCGGTGATAGTGCGTAAGAACTAGACCGCGGTAGGGCCTACGGCAGCTAATTGCCTGCTCTCTTAGCCGATTTCTGACTGTATGTCGACTTAGAGAGCGTCCAAGGTTACCTACCACTAAACGTGACATAGATCAGCCGACAGAAATATGTCACGCAGATGGCGTTGACGTATGTAATTATTGTGCCGTACTGACTTTACACGCAGTCTACCTGAACGTGGCCTGTCGGCAGACGTTCCATTGTCTCTGACACGGCGAACGAGACGCAATATTGTCGAACGAGAGATGTTTAAACGTCTAGCAACTTTATCTTGCGTTCGCCCACATTCAAGCATGGCCAAAACCTGTGCCCTCTCTTTGAAATTTAGCCTCGGCATTATCAGAAACTGGATAATTGTCAGAAAACCTCTTAAAATTTTGTTGTTTGTCGACTTACACATGTATCTTTCTAAAATTCACTCGATAAAGCTACTTGGTTGACACGCACGGATTGCACAAGGAAATCATGAGCATATACATCAATTAAACAGTCAGCTGAATAAAATCGTACGAGTGTCGGTTTGTCGGTCAGAGAACATGTACAATTCAGATATTTTCACAGAAATTTAAACAATGTAAAAAAAATAATGCCAATTTTCGATGGGACGTTTCCTTATCTCATCAGAGTATGTCTCAGCAGTAGAAGGCACCACTGCATCCTTTGTCTCAGCAGAAGAAACCACCACTGCATCCTATGTCCCAGCAGAAGAAACCAACATTGCATCCAATGTCACAGCAGTAGAAGCCACCACTGTATCCTATGTGTCAGCAGTAGAAGCAACCACTACATACTATGTCACAGCAGTAGAAGCCTTCACTACATACTATGTCACAGCAGTAGAAGCCACAATTACATACTATGTCACAGCAATAGAAGCCACCACTGTAACCTATGTCACAGCAAAAGAAGCCAAAACTGCATACTATGTCACAGCAGTAGAAGCCACGACTGCATACTGTGTCACAGAAGTAGATGCCACCACTGCATACTATATCACAGCAGTAGAAGACATCACTACATACTATGTCACAGCAGTAGAAGCCACCACTGCATCCCATGTCTCAGCAGTAGAAGCCACCACAGTATCCTATGTCAAAGCTACAGAAGGCACCACTGCATCTTACGTCAAAGCAATAGAAGCCATCACTGCATCCTACGTCAAAGTATTAGAAGCCATCACTGCATCCTATATCAAAGCATGAGAGGCCACCAAAGCATCCTACGTCAAGGTATTAAAAGCAACTACTGCATCTCACGTCAAAGTATTAGACGCCACCACTGCATCTTATGTCAAAGCAACTAAAGCCACCACTGCATCCTACTTCAAAGTAAAAGAAGCCATCACTGCATCCTATGCCAAAGCAACAGAAGCTACCACTGCATTCTACGTCAAAGAAACAGAAGCCAACAATGTATCCTATGTCAAAGCAACATAAGCCAACACTGCATCTTACGTCAAAGCAATAGAAGCCATCACTGCATCCTACGTCAAAGTATTAGAAGCCACCACTGCATCCTATATCAAAGCATGAGAGGCCACCACTGCATCCTACGTCAAGGTATTAAAAGCAACTACTGCATCTCACGTCAAAGTATTAGACGCCACCACTGCATCTTATGTCAAAGCAACTAAAGCCACCACTGCATCCTACTTCAAAGTAATAGAAGCCATCACTGCATCCTATGCCAAAGCAACAGAAGCTACCAATGCATTCTACGTCAAGGAAACAGAAGCCAACAATGTATCCTATGTCAAAGCAACATAAGCCAACACTGTTTCCTATGTCAAAGCAACAGAAGCCACCACTGCATCCTATGTCAAAGCAACAGCATCTTCCACTGCATCCTATGTCAAAGTAACAGAATCCACCACTGCATCCTCTGTCAAAGCAACAGAATCCACCACTGCATCCTATGTCAAAGCAACAGAAGCCACCACTGCATCCTATGTCAAAGCATAATAATCCACCACGGCAACATATATCAAGCATAAGAAGCCACCACTGCATCCTATGCCAAAGCATTAGAAACCACCACTGCATCCTATGTCAAAGTATTAGAAACCACCACTGTATCCTATGTCAAAGCAACATAAACCAACACTGTATTCCAATTCAAAGCAACAGAAGCCACCACTGCATCCTGTGCCAAATCATTAGAAGCCAACACTGCATCCTATGTCAAAGCATTAGAAGCCACCACTGCATCCTATGTCATAGCAACAGAAGCCGCCAGTGCATCCTATGTCAAAGCATTAGAAGCCACCACTGCATCATACGTCAAAGTATTAGAAGCCACCACTGAATTTTACGTCAAAGCAACAGAAGTCACCGATGCATCAGATGTCAAAGAAACTGGAGCCACTACTGCCTCCTATGTCAAAGCATAAGAAGCCACCACTGCCTCCTACGTCAAATTATTAGAAGCCACCACTGCATTCTACGTCAAAGCAACATAAGTCACCGATGCATCAGATGTCAAAGCAACAGAATCCACTACTGCATCCTATGTCAAAGCATCAGAAGCCACCACTGTATCTGATGACAAAGCATTAGAAGCCACCATTACATCCTACGTAAAAGTATTAGAAGCCACCACTGCATCCTAAGTCAAATCAACAGAGGCCACCGCCGCATGCTAAGTCAAATCAACAGAGGACACCACTGCATCCTATGTCAAAGCAACAGAAGTCCCCACTGCATCTTTTGTCAAAGCAACAGATGCCACCACTGCATCCTATGTCAAAGCAACAGAAGCCACCACGGTATCCTATGTCAAAGCAATAGAGGCAACCACTGCATCTTATTTCAAAGCAACAGAAGCCACCACTGCATCCTATTTCAAAGCAACAGAAGCCACCACTGCATCCTATTTCAAAGCAACAAAAGCCACCACTGCATCTTTTGTCAAAGCAACAAATGTCACCACTGCATCCTATGTCAAAGCAACAGAAGCCACCACGGTATCCTATATCAAAGCAACAGAGGCCACCACTGCATCCTATTTCAAAGCAACAGAAGCCACCACTGCATCCTATTTCAAAGCAACAGAAGCCACCACTGCATCTTATGTCAATGCAACAGAAGCCACCACGGTATCCTATGTCAAAGCAACAGAGGCCACCACGGTATCCTATTTCAAAGCAACAGAGGCCACCACTGCATCCTATTTCAAAGCAACAGAAGCCACCACTGCATCCTATGTCAATGCAACAGAAGCCACCACGGTATCCTATGTCAAAGCAACAGAGGCCACCACGGTATCCTATTTCAAAGCAACAGAGGCCACCACTACATCCTACGTAAAAGTATTAGAAGCCAGCACTGCATTCTAAGTCAAATCAACAGAGGCCACCACTGCAGACTATATGTTTCACTACACAGCACTATACATATATGTAAAATATGAATGTCTGGGAGAGTATATTTTTAGTATTTGTTTAGAAATATAGCAGCAATGTAGCCCAACATAAAAATGTACAATAGCAAGTTTTCTTAATAGAAAAATGTCAATCAACTACTGACTTATAAGCTAATGTAAAAATGCGTCCTATTTTTTTTTTCAAATTTTGAACTGGATATATGAAATGTTGAATTTCACTGACTCATATTGAACTGGGCTCGGAAATTGTTACTCGTTGCAGCATCGAATTCCAGTTGTATTCAATTGTTAATAGTATATGTGAAGCGCTATGAGAAAATACTATACATATATTATTCAATTGCCTGTTCAGATAATTTATAATCGAATCTAGTATAGTATATCAAAATAGTTGGTTGGTTGAATATTTAGCGTAATTTTTATGCCATCGAGGGCTAACAGACGATCAGTTAACCTAACCACTGTATCCTGGGATTAACCAGTACTCGAGCACACCCCATCTCCGCAAGTAACTGATAACTTTCCTACTTGAATCAGTGGTGAGAGACGAATGATAATAAGACACAATGTCGTATATCAATCATCACGGAGACTGTTGCCGGGCGGGGGATTCGAACTCACGACCCCTGGGTTGATAGTCAGACGCGTAACCGACTGAGCTAATCGGACACAGCATATAAAAACAGAGTATACTTTATAACGTACTGTCTTGTCTGTTCCCAAATAATGATATAAATTATGTCATCTGTATTAATATATACATATGCCGGTAATTTTGTTTGAATGGTCTTTAATTAAAGTCGACAGACTGTTTATAAATTGTGCATAATCAAAATGAATAATGCGTGTTTACTGTGAGGTATACTTATTATTATAATAAAGCCTGGAATAAATCGAACTTTAAATATGTTCACATACCTGAGTGTACAGAGCATACACTATAAAGGATTGTTAACAACTTCAAATCCATGGCAAATCATTAATTTACTGAAATAGAAAAAAACATGAAGCAAGTATATATACTGTGTATGAAGAAGTAGTAATAGTTGTAGTATTAGTAATAATAGTAGTTGTAGTTGTAGTAGTAGTAGTAATGTTGCTGTTGTTGTTGTAGTTGTTCTTGTTTTTGTAAGCGTAACTGTTGTTGTTTTACTGCTGTTGTTGTTACTGCCTTTGTTATTGTTGTTATTATTATTGTTGCTGTTACTGTTGTTGTTACTCTTGTTTTGTTGTTTAATAGTAGTTGTAGTAGTAGTAGTAGAAGTAGTATTGCTATTATTATTATTATTATTAGTAGTAGTAGTAGTAGTAGTAGTAGTAGTAGTAGTGCTAGTAGTGCTAGTAGTAGTAGTAGTAGTAGTAGTAGTAGAAGTCATAGCACATGCTATTTAATATATTTAAGAGGACTTAATTGCAATACAGGGCCATTTGTTATTTGAAATTTAAAACAGAATAAGTATGATTGTTAAACATCCGTTTAGCTTTCATTGCTGATCGTGTGCTGTTTCGTTAACTATTTTTTTAAGAATATCCTAAATTATGATTTAACAGTAGATGAAGAAGTTTTTTTGGTGTGTAAATATATTAGTAAAAAAATCCATTTTAATGATATAAAACAAAACAAATACAGATTTTTAAGAATAATACTATTAATATCAAATAAATAAATGCTGAACAACTGCTACTATTACTACTATTGAAATGAGTGTTTAATGTTATGCAATGTTACATTCCTTCTACATGTATTATATATCAGTTTAAGGTGTTCCTATTAGAGGATTTGAACATCTGGCGTAAAATTTAAAAAATCTGTACACTTGTTCTATGAAGTATCAGGTTTCGTTTAGCGCTATTATTGCAGATTCTCGTAAACAGCGCCCCAGAAGTACTTATACTTATTGTATTTCTTGTGACAATGTTATAACTTTCCTGGAGATAAAATACAAGTTGTGCTACCTTTACATCTAAGTACTACGACGGAGTTGATATAACTGCGGCATTAAATACAACGGGTTTTGAATATTCACGGCGAATTGTGCAAAAAAAGCTATTGTACAAGTTTGGATTTCATATAATGTGTGACTTTATTCATTTCACTTTAAATGACCGAATAAAAAGAAAGGGTGTTCATGCAGAAAAAAAAAGTATTTTAAAATATTTTTTTATAATTATTGATCTTTTTTTATTAATTATATTGATATTAATATTAATCATTTAATGAGGAAAACCGGCGATATTCGTTGTTCTGCTGGACTATATTTAGAAATAACAAAGCTTTAACGAAAACTGATACTTCACAGTATAAGCGTATATATTTTTGATAATTTACGTCAGATGACAAAATATCGTTATAATCATCGCGATCTACCTTAAATGGATGTGATGACAATTAGATTAGCTGAAGTCATTTTCACCATTTCAGGAAATATAACTTGTCAATATAAATTAATTTAATTTTGTTCTGAAATGGTGAAAATGACTTTAGCTATTCTATTTGTCATCATCTTATCCGATGCAAATGATTACGTAATCAAATGCACCAAATTATGTTACAACGTTTAATCAAGATTTTTTTTTAAATATGTTAATTTCATAATGTTTAGCTGACACACATGTAATGTAATCAAGACTGCATATCAGAAGTTCTTGAATATATTCATGGAACTAACGGTAGAACAGGTACACAAATGTGTTTATTTTTGTATGCAATTATATATTTTCCTAGACAGTATTAATACTTGAAACAATATGATCACTTTACCTGGACACGTTTTCTAAAATGCAATAGTCATTTAAACAGTCCAAATCTGCAGTTGAAACATTATTTTATAGTCCATGTTACACTCATTTAATTAACAATGACATTGTCTGGAAGATATGACTTAACTTAAATCATACTCAGTTTGGTACATATTAGACAATAAACATAACCGGAAAATATCAACCGTTTCACAACAAATGTTTAACTATACAAGTCAGCAGGAAGATATATTGACGTATTCAATATTCACATTTATAAATATACACTTTTTATATTACCCTTTGTTTAATGTGGTTAGTGAATTGATAACTTTATAATGATACTGACACATTCTATTTTGATAAACAGAAGTTATCATAAGACAGTATTGCACGTTCTACTAAGACTAGTAACACATTTACACTACATTGTGTCTATCACAACTCAAATAAGCTTATAATGCCTGCCTTCCCATATTCTGGGTTGCATTTCACTCAAAAAAACTTACGATTAAAATAGGTCGTAAATATAAAGTAAGTATCGTTCATAATATTTTGAATATTAATTCAGATGAACACAATCTCGAATTGAGTATTATAAAACGTTTTTTTTTTCTGAAAATCTAATCTTAATTTCATGTAGATGACCAAGTCAAAAATTATAAAAGTATTTGCTTTACGTTCAATATGCATTATTCAATACTGAGTACATGCTAAAATGTTTATAGTTCAATCATTCATATTCAAAAATCGTTAATGATTTGTCATTACATTTCTCGTAAATATGCACATACATCCTTTAGTGGAGACATAAACATGACAAACTATATGTCTTTATTTTTAAAATGGGCTAAAATTTGGCATTGAAGACTATGATAATGAGTAAAAGAGGTTATTTTACCAACAATTAACATTTTGGTAAATAACTCCTTTCTCACTGAAGTCTCTCACTGTAAGCCCATCATCGATTTTTATCTGTATTCTATAGTAAATAAAAAAAGTTTGTATGCTTTTCATTCACAGAGACCCCTTGAAAGAAGTTAAACGTATATTTTTGTTTGTTTGTCAACCTACTCACTACCAAAATATGATGGGGGGGGGGGGGGGGGGGGGGGGGGGGGGGTAAGTGGGGAATGTATCATCAGAATTTTTTTTTTTCTGTTCAATGTGTACACTGATGACAGAGTGAAAATAGACTTCTATATTCATATTTGTTATACCTCCAAGAATATATTTCTTTTTTTTCTAAATTCTCAATTTAAACATCACGATGGTTAAAGAAAATGCATTGTTAAATAAGAAAAAAACAATGATTATTTATAACCGCCATTACACAACTGCCGCACGAAAGCATTACCTGTTTCTAATGGTGGTACTATGCCTATACAATTGGCTAATTGGCAGTTTTGAACCGAGTCCGTAGGTACATTAGGTGTATAATGCTGTCTTGCTAGGGTGTCACTACGTGTAAAAGCCCACTTCGTGATCTATTTGCGGTCGTGCAAGTATTTAGGCTTTGTCATAGTCGAATTATTGTGGTATCGTTAACATTGAACAATCTTGCGACCTTTGCTTGTGATATTCTTTA